>JAQFVV010012396.1:0-94940 GCA_028023455.1 Epiperipatus broadwayi | reverse complement strand
TTGAGATCTGTATTATTGAACGGGGTCCGTCACCGTATAACAACCCCTTGGTCGTGGTAAAAAAGAAAAATGGAAGTTTGCGTTTGTGTTTGGATGCGCGCAAGTTAAACAGCATTACCATCCCTGAAAGAGATGCCCCTCCACCTATTCAAGAGGTACTGGTACGACTGGCTGGTAAAACCATATTTTCAACCTTGGATTTGACCGCGAGCTACTGGCAGTTAAATCTAGACCATAGGGATCGGAAATACACTGCCTTCCGATATAATGGGCATACTCACGTATTTAAAAGAGTCCCTTTTGGGCTCATAAACAGTGGAGCAGGCTTGATGCGCTGTTTGCGGCAGGTCCTTTCCGATGACATACAGGAGCATATGGTATGTTATATGGATGATCTGGTCATCGTTTCAGAAAACCTACAGGAGCATTTGCAACATTTGGAAAGGTTCCTCAAGGAATGCATAGAAAAAAATATTACCGTAAATTTGGAGAAGAGCCATTTTGCTATTGGCGAGATCACTTTCCTTGGCCATATCATCAACCAACATGGTATTAAAGCGCACCCCGATAAAATTGCCGCTATAGAGAAGTTCCCAACACCAACTAAACCGAAGCAGGTCAGATCATTTTTGGGCCTTTGTAACTTTTACCACAAATTTTACCCGAACTTCTCCCAGGATACTAGAAATCTCATAGACCTCATCAGGAAAAACCGCAAGTGGGAATGGACACCCTCTCACGACGAGGAACTCTTACGTGTAAAAAAAAATTTTTTACAGGCTGTCATGCTGCATCACCCGAATTTCCATCGCCCATTTTACGTACAAACCGACAGCAGCAAGCAAGGACTAGGAGCTATTTTATTTCAAATAAGTGATGCCGGAGCTCACCAAGTTATTTATTTTAGCAGCCGCACATTGAAGGGGGCGGAAATCCATTACACTACCACAGAACAAGAAACTCTGGCCATTGTGTGGGCATGCCAGAAATTCCGGCAATTTCTGTTGGGATCTCAAGTAATCATTATAACCGATCATCGTTGCTTGGAGTTTCTCAACAGGAGTTTCCTGACTAATGACCGGTTAATCAGATGGAGTTTAACCCTCCAACAGTTCCAGTACCAAGTCCAGTACTGTCCAGGGCGGGAAAATATTGTGGCTGACATATTGAGTCGGCACCCTGTACCGATGAGGATACAAAACCCTGAAATCAAGAACCAACCCTTGGAAGTTATGGCCACTACGACATTGAGCTCTGCAGAAACTGAATTGCGGAATTTGGGGTATTGGCAGAAGATACAGTATTCTCATATCATTCAGGATTTGTCCAATTCCTCGGATAAGGAACGGAAGCCACAAAGCAGATACCCCCATTTCCGGATGGAGGAAGGCACATTACAAACACGGACCAAGGATTACAGCGCCCCTTGGAAAATCATGGTACCTAATCGGCTTAGGGCCCCTATAATTAAGCATATACACCAATCTCTAGGACATTATGGACCCAGGAAGATTGAAGAAGTGATCAGGCGCCGATTTTACTGGCCGGGAATGTACCACCATATCACGTCCATAATCAGACAATGCGATACCTGCGCTACTACGAAAGCCCCCAACAAGTCATACGCGGGGAAAATAAAACCCGTGATGGCCACGAGACCGAACGAGATCCTGGCAATAGACCATTATGGTCCCTTGCCCAAATTTAGAACATTCCAGTATTTGTTGGTATCGTATGATATTTTTTCTAAGTACGTTAAGGTTTACCCCGTGCGGTCTGCCAACACCAGAAACGTAATTCGGGTCCTTCAAGAAAAACAATTTCAAGAGGTAGGAAAACCCGAAACCATACTTTCTGACCACGGCTCGGCATTCACCTCGAAAGAGTGGAAGAACTGGGTAAAGAAACAGAAGGTAAACCATCGCCTAACATCAATAAGACACCCCCAATCAAACCCGTGCGAGAGAGTCATGAGGGAAATCAGTCGACTTCTCCGCGCGTGTTTATCAACGGATCACCGGAAGTGGGTAGAGAAACTGCAATATGTCATGGATTGCATCAACCATACCATGAACGAATCCACGGGATTTCCACCCATGCGTTTGCACTATGGTAAACCATGCCCGGATATCTTCCCTACGCTACTACCAAAGCGTGAAGTACACGTAAATCACAGCACGGATCAAGACATGGCCCGGCAACAATTGGAACACATGGCACAAAATAGAATCAAAAGAGGAGGAAGGCAACACCACAATTTTAAAAGAGGGGATCAAGTCTGGCTAAGGTCTCCTCGCATCAGTAATGCACCTAAGAAGGAATTCAAAAAATTCTTCCCTTTATATACCGGGCCATATGAAATAGTGGAAGAATGCCATGAAAACGCTTTTCTTCTGGAAGGGAAGGGTTTACGAGGTATTTATAATGCGAGACAATTAAAACCTTATATACCTCCCGACCCAGGGAAAAGGTAGAAATCGCAATAAATGATGACCCGGAAAATGACCACTATGACATGCACATGATGATGAGAAAAGGAATTACGGTAATATACCCACCTTTGTAAATATTAAGTTCAAACCCTCACCCAGACTGTTCTCCAAGGTCAATCAATTATGTGAAAAAAGAGAAAGAAAAACTGTTAATCAGAAATTATGTATAATCATTTTTTTTTTGTTGTTTTTTTTTATAAAGTGACAAGAAATGAAACAGACAGATCGGAGAACCGATCTTCGTTTCAGGTGTTTTTATGTACGGTAATTCAAACCACTGTTCGCCCGCAGTGAGATTTTGTCTATTTTAATTTATAATAAAAATTAGTTATATATTTTATAGTTTATCAGTCAATATGTAAAGATTCCGTCTATAAATGTCGCAAACCATGAAATAATATTTGTGTGTGCGTGGTTTGCGAATTTATATCATTTAATTTAAAGTTTCAGTGCGGGCGTATTTGTTTTAAATTTTAGTTTTAAAATTGTATAAAGTCGTTTAAAAATGCTGATCAAAAATCACATTCCTTTGATCAGTGTTTTTAATTAAAATCTAATTGCACAAATGTTCAGAGCAATTAAGTTGTATTCAAAATTAGTAAGGAATTTTTATATGTAATTAATGTATCGATTTAAAAATGGCATATTAAATTAAAAGATTGCTAAAAACAGATAATTGATTGTTGGTCAAGCTGCATCGCTAGAGGCTAGAGAAAGTAGGCGGAGCCTAAAACAAAAACAAGTCGGAAAGGTCAGCAGTGGCAAATTCTAGAAAAAACTTACATTCTAACTTTTGTCGTGTTTGAGAGAGGTAGTCTCGAGACAACACAGCAGTTAACAATAATTCAAATATCTTATTAAGAAGCTTACCTGTAAACCGCAATGTTGATGGGCTAAGTGCCAGGAGCTGATCTCTGTCCTGCCAAATTGAATCTTCGTGCCGCTGTTTGATCATGTTTCATATACTTCAGAATTTCCAACTTCCAATCTCAAAATTTACTATGCCTTACAAATAACTTTCAAAAATGCGCGCCTACGTTCGTCGGAAATATCAATCGGGAAAAGCAAGCCGGATGAAGAAAGAAGAGTAACTGTGTTACACGAACTTTTAACTTTCTCCCGAGCTTAATGTTATCAATCAAATAAATTACATGTAAGTTTTTATGTCGTTTATAATGCTATTGTTTAACCTGTCAGTAAATTTTCTTTTCTTTTTTAATCCTCTGCTCTAGTCTTTAGAAATCATTTATAAAATTGTAATTAATAGTAATAATCATTTAAATGAATGCATTTATATTTTCTTATGTTGCTTATTTCATGAACAAACAATGCCAATAGTAATATTTCCAACCCGGTGTAAACTAGTGTGTAATAATGATCGATTTAATTTAAAAGTAATTTCATGTTCTGAATTAAATATTCTTTCACATTCCAAGTTAGTAAATGTTAAATCACTTTATTATTCTATGTTAAGTTGTTATAAAATTACAATCTAAGTTTCAATCTTAAATATATATATAATAGTTTCAAAGTGTTCATTAATGTTATGTATAATATGAGAAATAATTCACTGAATAATTTGATACTGTCGCTACCGCCTGTCAACCTGAAGGGTTAAGAGTCCCAGAGTAAAATTAACTAATTATTGTTTTTCACCTTCAGTTTAATTTCGCTATGTTTTTATTGGGATAAGGATCTCAGCCTGTGGCGTAGAAACAGACTAATAGTTTCCAGGTTTTATATAATTTCTTTAAAAAAATCCATTTCAAGTTCTCGTCCGTGATGTCTGTGGCAATGCCTTCCCTTCGCTGAAGTTAGCGTCTCGCCATTCTACCATTGGGGAATGAAAGCAGTTTTTCTTTCCCGGTAATCTCTTGGATCACCGGGGTTCGAAATGATCCCGGCTGGTTGTCGTGTCCCGGAGCTACTTGGGGGCATTAAGCCTTGTCAAAGTACAAGCCGCCCGGTATTCCGTTAATGCACCGCAAGTGATTACTGTAGGGCTTTTGAATCCAGGCAACCACCAGTTCATCTATCTTCCATGTCGTAGTTATATAAAACCACCAGTTCATTTATCTTCCATGTCGCATTTATATAAAACCACCAGTTCATCTATCTTCCATGTCGTATTTATATAAAACCACCAGTTCATCTATCTTCCATGTCGTATTTATATAAAACCACCAGTACATCTATCTCTTATGTCGTATTTATATAAAACCATCTCCACTGTTCGTCTACGTTCCGGCTCGAGCCTATTCTAATAAAATAAGTTAATAAAAATCTTTAGAAAATATTTTTCCAGTGCTCAAATACTCTGATTCTCTTAACCACCCGTCAATCCTTCGATCACACAGCTATTGGCATGAGTTTGTTTATTAAATAAAACGTTCACTAAAGACTAGTAGCCAAATACAAGAGGATTTATGAAGTCTTACCGTACTGTATAACACTATATTTATATGCTGTATATTTCTATTATATAACATTATATTTATGTGCTTTCTATTTGTCTTATTTAACACTATATTTATATGCTTTATATTTTGCTTATTAAACACTTTATTTAATCTAAATTTTTGTGTCCTCCACCTTATTACTCTCTAAGTCTATTTAGCCACTTACTGTCTGTATTGGCAACTTAAATATATACGTTACATGAATGACCGTCCCAGTATCTAGAGTCTAATAAACCTATATATCATTAACTGTAAGAATTTAGTCCATGTTCTAAGCTGAGCTAGAAAAGGGATAACCCTGTGCTGGTGTAAAGTCATCATCGGTTGGTCATGCCGGGGTTTGGGTTTGAATTCAGTTGGCGTTTTGGGAATTTATTCTTAAACGTGGACTGGGTTTGAACTCGGGTACTGTGTATGAGTGAGCGTGGTGGATTTATACCGGTACAATGTATGCATACAGGAGAGCACAAAAAACAATGGCAACATTACAATATTCCTCAAATATGAGAAGCATGCCAGTCATAGGTTCGAACCCTCCAACCCCAATATTGTGTGCACTGAAACTAACGACTGCAAAAGAAAAAGGAAAAAAGCATATTTTATCATCAATGACAATAATACAATTAATAGATGTGACACATGCTTCACTATCTCCAAAAAATGGACAAGCTGATTTATCTACATATACATTTGCATATATTACCATTTAATAATATCACAACAACTATTACTATTTTGGCTATGATTATGAAGGATAACATCTCAAAAGTGCTTAGCCTGGATTAACTCATTTTGATTGTTTGCTATTAACAGCTTCTTCAACCAGGTTTTAAAGTGCTTGTATATATTATTTATTTTATTATAAAATACATCATATATGTATGTGCATATTATTTTCAAATATATTGACAAACTGTACATTAATTATCAAATCTTATAAAAAATACTACATGCGTGTGGAGTGATCACATGCATATTTATGATTTGCACAATTTTGTGGTTGTATATTTCAGTGATAATTTTTCTATCATCTAAATATCCTATTTCATATTTTTTTCAAAAAATCTTATAAGTAGACTTTTATTAAGCAATTTAAACCTGTTTATTATGTGTAATTTTGTTTGCGGTATCACTACAAGCTTTCTAAAGACGTGTACGGTTTAAGAAAATAAATTTAATTGTTTATAATTAGTGCACTTAGAGTTTGATATTTTAAAAAAATATATATATATATAAAAAACTATTGAAAATAAAACTGGAAATCATTTGCTTGATTTTGTTTATGTTATTTCTATTTTTAGTGGTAAATAATA
Source organism: Epiperipatus broadwayi (assembly GCA_028023455.1). NCBI lineage: Eukaryota > Metazoa > Onychophora > Udeonychophora > Euonychophora > Peripatidae > Epiperipatus > Epiperipatus broadwayi. The sequence goes on along the minus strand of JAQFVV010012396.1, from coordinate 88,676 downwards.
ATAAAACAGGCATTTAAGAATTATTAAGAAAATATTAACCAAGAATAAATATTGTTCAAAACTGATTTTAATTATTCTAAATTGTTTTCATTTATTTTATTTTAAGAAGTCCTGTTCTTTCACAATTTGTTTCATCATTTATAAATCTTTTATAACAAAAAGAAATATTTAGACATTTTTATTTTATTTATTTATGTATTTTGTTTAAATTTCAGGCTTTGGAAATAAATTTACTTAAATTTTTTGATAACATGACTGCAGAAAATATCAAAAAAATGAAAATACATACAAGAAAATATAAGCTTTTAGCAAGAATGGATAGAAAAATTTTCTCTTATTGACAATAACGGAAAGTCATTGCAAACCACAAAATAAACAATTTACATTGACATTACAAGAAAAGTCATCCCTATTTTCAACTCAATATTCATACAATTCAAAATTGTGAGCAGGGAAACTTGCATCACTGCAATAAGATCTTCATAAGCAACAATGACTCTTGTCTTCAGTTAGTGACAAAGATGACAGAGCTAATAAACCTAGTTTTTTGGTAGCTTGGAATATTGTTCATGCCAAATGTCCATATAGAGAAGGATAATTTATTAAAAGAAACATGAAGAACAGGTTAAAGTTTTGAATTTAGATAATTCAAAACTGCATAAATTGATCACACAAGTTCTTACATCACACTATATAACTGAGCATTGTATTAGTTAAATTAAAAAAAGTTGAAAATAATTTGATGTGTGATTTGAAAAATTGTACAATATTCAGTTTAGCTTGTGATGAGTCTATAGACATTCAAGATGTTCCACAATTGAATGTTTTTGTTCATTATATCTGCAGATGTAAATGTGAATGAAGAAATGTTAGACTTACTAACTCTTACCAAAACAATTACAGTATCAATGAGCTCTGCCAATGATAGGGAATAACATAGGTTTATTGGACTTTTAAAAAAAATCCTAAAATTTCATGTTTCGTATCTTTTCACTGCATAATTTACTGCAAGCCTCTCATAGCAAAGTACTTAAAAATATGAAAATGTGTGGAAGATTGTTTTGCAGATTGTGAATTTAATTAGAACAAATGCCAAAACACACCATTAATTTAAGAACTTTTTAGTAGAGTTAAATGATGACACAGATGAATTGTCTAGTGATCTCTTGTTATGGTCTGTTATATGATAGCTGTCAAAGTACAATATTTTGCACTGTTTTGTGGAACCTAAATCCTATCATAATATTTAAAAAAAAATCCAGAATTAGAAAATAAAACTTGGCTTTCTGACTTAATGTTCCTTACAGATATAAAACATTTGCATACACTTAATTTGGCTTTACAAGGAAATGAAACAAAATGTTTAGTGATTTGTCACAAATTGTATTTCGTTTTAAAGTTAAATTTTGTCCTTTTGTGCATGGTATTAAGTTCAAAATATTTAATCATTTTTCATGAGTAAAAGCAAATATAATTAATAGTAAAAAAGAAAAAATAGACAAATATAAAGAAAATTAGAAAAATTGCAAGCTGATTTTAAATATTGGTTTGAAGATTTAAAAAATTTTCACTCTACAATTGCATAATTTATAAACCCATTTATTTATAATATCATTGAAGATAGTTGTTAGTAAAATGGCTGGAAAATTGGAGTTATTAGAGATGAAAAAAGATCTGGCATTAAAAATGCTTCACAAATCTAGTTTTCTAATTCAATTTTGGAAATATCAAATATCCACATTTAAAGAAAGCTGCTTGTCATCTAATTTCAATTTTTAGTGCAACATATCTGTTGTGAATCATTGTACTACACAATGAAGTTAGTGAAGTTGAAATATCATACACAGATGACCGACTAGACAGTATCTCACAGAAATTCTGCAAAGAGCTTTGCAAATTATATACCAAATTTCAAAGATTTGATCAAAGATCTTCATTAAATGTTATACTTTTTATTAATAAATGTTTATTATTATATTTTATTTTTATTATTAAAATTTTGAAACAATTATTTTGTGTTTTCTTTCTTTCTCTTAATTGTATTTTTTTATATATTTTATACAACACTTAAAATTTGTGTAGAATATGTCATCAATATTAAGTTAAGTAAAATTTGACTACAGTATATGTATTTATTTTTGTATAGCCTTTACAATATATGACAAACTGGCATGCATCTCTCATTGATCTCATGCATGTCCACTCCTGCAATAAACTTTTTAAAATTCTTTTTTTGACTTTCATAGTCATTTTGTGTTATGGGATTTTTCAAATTGTTTTTTCATAGATTTATGGCTTTGTATTTAGTGGTAAGAAAAGTTAATTTCATCAATTACACTACTTTAATAACATTTCCCATGACCAAATATTTTACATTACAGTAATATATAAAAGAAGAGAGTTTCTTAATGTGTCATAATATCTACGTACAGAGAAATACATTGTGACCACTACTTTCCTTTAAAAAGTGTATATTTCATTCAGCAAAATAATTGTTTATAACTTATATATTTATTTTAAGCAATGATATAACCAAAGCAACAAACAGTACTGTTAAATTAAATTAAAACCATAAATTTAGCTGTGATTATAGCATTTGTTTGGATCATTGTGAGCTAAAACATGGTCATTTTGAGCTTAATATTCAAGTTATTATAAGAATTAGTAGACAAAAATCAAAACTATATGTGTGTGAGAGTTTAAAATTTAATACATTTTCAGAAATCTCACAAAAAATGAAGCTTCTTCCATAATTATTTAAGTTAGTTTTTCACAAACTTTCAAGTATTAACCTTGAAATATAAAAGAGAATAATCTATATAAACTTTTCAGCTGCTAAAAAATTAAAACTGTTAGTGCAAGCATTTTAGTAATAAGAATAGCCTATATTTAAGTCAATTTAAGTAACATCATAAATCTTCAAACTGTTCTCAAGACAAACTCTGATGATAAAAGGTTGAAATAGAGGCTGCTTTAACAACAGATTGAAGATTTCTAATGTTGATAATCATAGTCTATAAATATGTAATTTATATTTATACACCATCCAGCATTATATAAAATGAAGTCTATCTATCTATCTATCTATCTATCTATCTATCTATCTATCTATCTATCTGTCTGTCTATCTATCTATCTATCTATCTATCTATCTATCTATCTATCTATCTATCTATCTATCTATCTATCTATCTATCTATCTATCTATCTATCTATCTATCTATCTATCTATCTGTCTGTCTGTCTGTCTGTCTATCTATCTATCTATCTATCTATCTATCTATCTATCTATCTATCTATCTATCTATCTGTCTGTCTGTCTGTCTACCTATCTATCTATCTATCTATCTATCTATCTATCTATCTATCTATCTATCTATCTATCTATCTATCTATCTATCTATCTATCTATCTATCTATCTATCTATCTATCTATCTATCTATCTATCTATCTATCTATCTATCTATCTATCTATCTATCTATCTATCTATCTATCTATCTATCTATCAATCTATCTACCTACTTGTTGGTCAATCTATCTACCTATCTATCAATCTATTGATCTACATATCGATCAATCTATCTACCTGCCTATTGATCAATATTTATCTATCTATCAATCTATCTGTCCACCTATCAATTAATCTATCATTTATCTGTCTACCTATCTATTTTCCTATCTATCTACATGCTTATTTGTCTGCCTGTCTGTCTATCGGTATTGTCTCCTTACATCTGTCTATCTATCAGTCTATATTTCTATCAATCAATCATCTGTCATTCTTTCTATCTATCTATGTATTATACATCTAGATAACTCTCTGTCTGCCTGTCTATGTCTTCAGCTGTTTGTCCATCTGTTCATTCATTTACCCATTGAACCATTTATCCATACATCTATCTTTCTATTTATCTATCTATCTGTAATGACTTTATGCAACTAATAAAATGTTTATCTAAGGTTTTCAAAAAGAGTAAACAAATTATAATAAATATGATTATTGCTAGGTAGATGCTTCTCACAACTTTTTATCTTTCACTAATTTAAGCATATAGTTTTTGAAATATTACTTAGTTCATAATTTCATATTTTTCCACTTCGTTACTTCCCTATTGATCAAAGGATAACCATTTTGCATTATGTATGGATCTATCATTTTGGTCTGTGTACCATATATAAGATACTTGATTACAAAGATTTTCAGAGTTAAAAAGAAATTATACAAATTTTTGGAATATACATGTATCATCTCAGCAGAAATCAAAACTCTTGTTTAAAATTTTATAAAGAGTCCCTCTTACAAAGCAGAAGAAGGCAATCATAATAGTTCAAAGATATGGTGTTCTAAGAATTAATGTGCCTCAAATTATAACAAGACTACAGGCAAATTAAAATCTTCTTTATTAGATTTTTTTCCAAGTAGTTGTTTAATTGGAGAAAGGTTTCTATCTTTTTTTTTGTTTAGTGGGCAATGATCTCAAATTTATTTGAAACACGGCAGTTTTCCAAAATACCATTGTCTTAACTGGAAGTAATAAAATTTGATCACAATACAGGAGCCTAGTTTTGCAGGAAAGATTTTTGGATGTAGATGGATTTCTTTTTAAAGATTTTTAAACAAGGTTCTTTTACTACTGAACAGAAGAATTTCCTGATGAGAATTGTTACATGGTATGTCCCAAAACTTTTTCTAACAATATTTTAAAATTTTTGTTCTCCAATGATGATCAGACATCTACTTAAAAATATTACATGGAAAGACTTTGATCTTTGATTTTCTTGCAGGCTGACATCATAGCCTTGACATGGATGAGTAAAATTTCATCAAAATATTTAGACAACTTCTGGGGAAAACATAGAGTTTATGGATAGAGGCTTTTTTAAAGATTTAAACAAGAAACTTCCATTGTTGATCAAACAGACACCTTAATGCAGAGGACTGTTGGATAGTATGTTCCCCCAAATTCTTTAATTATAATCCATTTATATATAAGTTGTAAACTGACATATACAATTTTTATTTTATTAATATGATCAAATTATTAGTTAACAATTTCATTACAATTAGTTAATAAATGACTTGTCTTATTAATGAATAAAAAATGAAATAAAAATACCATATATTAAAACTTACATGCACACACATCAATTCAACAAAAAGAATAAGATGGATTTAGCACTAGTGGATTATATTCAAGTATTGAAAGAAATTATATAAAGAACTGATGAATATGAATTGTCATTATGCATGGATCTATAGATTATGAAATGATATTTGATGCTGTAAGAATTTCCAAAATAACTAAAGCTTTGGATTATCCATATATAAAACAAAAATATTGTCACTCTGAAAAATATTTATAAAATGATGACACTAAGAATATAAATATTTATAAGGATATATGATAGAATGATTCCATACCTATCAAACATTTTACAGCAGTTTTACAAAAAAATATTTGTAGAATAAAATGAAAAGCTAAGAAAATAAAAATAAATTGATCTTATGTAAGACATCTAAGTGTACAGATGATGTAATTGATTTGCAAATACATGGAATTACACTTGAATGGAGTGCTTTTGCTAAAAACAATTCACTTTTAAAAGAAAATACGTGTTTGAACAGGAAAGTTTTTAATGGTTGTATTTAATAGTACATAAATATAGATTTGTGACTAGACAATTAATAGAAGAGCAACACATTGACTTCAAATTACTCTTTAAAATATGTGTTGATGTATATTAGAAGTAATGAGAAATAATCAAATGTGAAATAAGAAAATAAACAGGTACCAGTATAATAATTGAAAATGTTATGAGTCTAAAATTGATCTGGACTAGACTGATGATAATTGATGAATTGTTGAAGTCTTAAACATGATATTTAAAGACTAAAACATTTAGGAAGACATATGAGATGGTTGGATAAAGAACAGAAGGGATATAGTATGTTGTGTAGAAGAGATGCTATGTTTAAGAGAAATTAGACTAAATATGAGAGACCTTTATTCTGCAGTGGATACAAATGATGATTACAATTATGATAATAAATTGAAATATAGTAGAACTTTTTCCAAACAATAATTTAATTAAAGCTTCAGTAATGATGTAATTAAGTAACAATCAATTAAAATTGGTTAATGCAAATGAGAACATATGATCTAATAATAATAATAATACTTGCCTGAGACACTTAAATTGAAAGTGAAAACCTCTTTTAGCTTAATATGTAGCTTATATAAGAGTACTGAATCAGATGTAGATAGTTTTTTATATGAATAAGATTTGAAATCCAACAACTTGTCTGAATTTTCATAAGCAACCAATCATTTATTGCAGGGAAATATACACATTAGTTTAAATATTTTCATGAATTTATAGTTGCAAACAACAAAATATAATGATAATTTTTTCTATATAAATATTTGGTTAAATTTTCAGCTCAGTTGCAATCAATCACAATCAATTAAAATTAATAATAAAAGTTAATACCATATGATCTAAAAATAATAGGGTTTGTCTAGCCATGTTACATCAAAAATAGAAACTCTTTTCAGATTAATATTTTAGCTGATATAAAAGTAGAAAATCATATGTATACTTTATATGTGTGAAAATTTGAAGTATAATAATTTTTCTAAATTTTCACAAGAAACCATGTTTCCTATTTAGAGAATTATCTATAATTATTTAAAGATTTCACAGGAAATGTTTCACTATGATAATTTAGATGTGTTCATTTATAATACAACCAGTCAACAATCACTTAAAACTGATAATGCATTATCATAGCTAAACTTTTTTATTTTTATTATTACAAAAAATACCACTATATTATAATGATTTCAGTTGCAATTTATGAAAATCTTTAATGTATGCGGAATTCGAACTCAGACTTTCACACGACCCTCAACTCTCCATGCCATTTCATATTGCTGACTCACCTGACATGTTGCACCTTTAATTTAATATATAAATATATTGTGATTTTAAGGACAAAGACATCATATATACAATTTTACTCAAATCAAAATTAACTTTTTTGTTTTAAATGATTACTTTTTACTAAAATCTCTGAAGTATGATGAAGAGTTAATAAAATAATCAAATAATTATTGTAAAATAACCAAATAGTTATTGTACTTAATTTGTATTTTTCTAGTAATATTTTGAAAGCATGATTTATAAAATAAATTATATAAAGTGAAAAATAAGATTTAATATTTTATTTGCCAGAATTGTGTATAGAAATAAAAATCAATAATAATTGTTTTACGGCAGCCAGTTGTAATTTACTTGAAAGTTATTTATTGAATAAATATTAATCAATATAAAATAGTATCACAAATTGAAGAAGTATTGAAGTAGCAACAAAATCATTTCTTATTTAATAACATCAAATACAAATCTAACTTTAAAAAAAGGACCTAAAATACAGATAGAGCAAAGTTAAATAAAAGAATATATCCATCATTATCGACATCAATCGCTGCAGGATAAAAAGCATCTATAGTTTTTTTTTTCATATATTGCTCCTAATATTAAGAGTAAGCACATATATATATATATATATACACACACTTATACATATATGTATATAAAACTATAACATTTATTTGTTATATAAGTTTTAAAATTTATGAGTATTAAAATATTTTTATTAAAATGTAAAAGATATATATTTAAAATTTTATGTATTGTTATTTGCTACAGCATTTTTAGTTTATATTTTATATAATATTGATGCAATGTAATTGATTTTTAATTTGAAGTTTTATTAATGCAAAAAAAATAATTAGAAATGACTGAGATTTTCTTTTATTAAAAATAATTTGTTTATAGAATCGCATTAATAATATTATATATATCAAAATAAAATGATTACAAGCTTCTAGAAAAATTAATTTAATAAAATATTCTTACAATCACAGTTTGGCCACAAAAACAAATAGACCTTTTTAAATAAAAAGACTATAACAGACATCTACATATGTTACATAAAACTATCCACAATTCAAAAATAATCTTCAAACGTATTTAATATTAAAAAATGTTGTTATTAAATTAATGGCATCAGAATCAAAATAATCAATTTCATTGAATCTTCTTTAAATTTCTCTAACTTCATAAAAGATAATATTTATTGCATTGACCACCAAATATATTTTTATACATATTTTAACTCTATTTTTACAAATTTTAATTTTTTTTCATGAACTCAATTAACTTCTACACAAATCTTAAAATAACGGCACAGTACTTTATAAATTATTTATTGAAATACTTTTATCATTCAACACTATTTAACAATAAATATATGATCTCAAAAAACCTTTTCCTCCTTTTATTTTTTTACCATCAAAACATCATGTGACCACCATTTCAAATGCTTACACAGGCAGTTAATAACAGTAGCAATGTCTCCAACAGCAGTGCCATCAAGTGCAAGCCCCAGTAATCAATGTATGCAAGATCGTTTGTACATAAAAATCCCTATCTAGTACTTATTCATCCAATATCCCCAAACTAGTTTTTAGTTTGTAACTTTCATTAGTGAAATGTCATGGATTTGAGAGCAGTGCACCAAATCTTAAGATCTAATGCAATCATCTAGCAGCCACTTTTTACCTATTTAGTTAACAATAAAGCTGAGGGCCCAAGATAAAAACACAATAATGTTTTCAATGCTAGCTCATTTGCTTGAATAGTTATATCTGTCTGAACTCTATGCAGCATCTGATATATAATATATATAAACTACAAGTGACCAGTTATATTAAAGTTAAATATATTATTAGATTTTCATTTACTGTGCCAAACCTAAAAACTTAAAAATAAGAGATAATTTTTTTATATTAAATACATATATTTTTTATAATAAAGGATTGGCTTAATTAATTTCTGGATTCCCCATGCTTTTATTTCAAGTTAAATCTAAAAACCCCAATTGTGATTGAAGAAACAATTATTTGTTTTCTTTTCAGTGTGTGGTCAATAAAAGCATTTAAATTATAATTTTTTTATCTCCATCATTCTAGGTAAGTTTTAATTGTAATGGAATTAAGGAAACAGACAAAATCTATTATTGCAAATTAAAAACATGCTCTTTTTTTAATACTATTTGTCTCACATAATTTTCAAATTTAAATTAGGCAAATACAGTTACTAGCTAGCATAGTTATAATTGTAATGCCAATTTTAATTGATTGTTTTCCTAATTACATTATAGCAGAAATTTACTAAAAGCATACACAAAAATTCTTTATACTTTTAATATTTAATAAAATATAGAAACCTATATGTAAATATATGGAAATATTTAACGTGTGGAGTTATCCATTTATAAATGCTCAATTAAAAAACACTTAACAAAGAACAATAGCTAATGAAACCAACTGCCTCATGTCAAGAGCTAAAACTGTTAGGCTGATTTCATTTCAAAAGAAAAACGTAATACAATTAACCTGACCATTTTAGATCTTGGCCTAGGATAGTTGGTTTTCATTAGATGCTGCTCTTGGTTAAATGCTTTTAATTAAATAATTATAAAAAGATAATTCCACACACACACACACACATATATATATATATATATATATTGAACCAGGTAGGGTGTCTAGATATCTTGGGAAAACAATCTAGCATGAATTTGTGAAAGCAAATAACAATTATAAACTTATACATTCGATCTACAACCAATGCAATTTAATTATTGCACCACCATGGTCCCTTAGGCAGAGAAGCATAATACCCAAAGGGTACCCATGCCCAAATTTGATTGGAAAGTGGATATTTAGCAATCATCAGCTAGAAGATAAATAGAAATATAATTGACCTGTCTATTAGCTAATGTTCTTGCTTTATTATTTCTTGGGGACTGTTTCATTCTTCCAAAGTTTATATATAAATTCTACCAGAGACTTTCTAATCCAAGTGTATAATAGTAATTCTAAATGGTAATCAACAAAATGGTCATAATTTGTTAAATAACACCTGTTACTATCATCCAATGCTGTAATATTATGTTTTTAATATGTTAATGAAGTTATAATTGAATCAAGTATACTGCCTGTTCTATTCTGTGGTGCCTTCTATAGTAAGATTAAGAAATCAATATATGGTAATAAAGGGTGACTATTGTTGTTATAAAACTGAAGATGGCAAAATATATGAGAACATATTTGATATTACAACTATATAATACTATGCAAACAAGTTAGCTTACTTTAAATTATTGTTTGGTGAACTTTAAACTAATGGTTAGGTAGTAAAGCCATATGTAAAATGTCATTGCTTGCCAAAATATGCATTAAGTCCAAAGGATTTACTTGCATTAAATATAGATTCAAGTTTCTCACTGACAAAGTATATAACCAAAAACTAATCTGGGGATATGGATAAAATAGCTTTGGCACTCCTATTTAGAAAGTTACAGTAAGTATCAGTATTGGAGTAAAATAGAAAGGTTTTTGAAAATTTGGGGACCAAATCTTGTTTTGGGTTTTGTCTTTTACATTGACAGTTCTGCTATTGGCAAGATAAAGAAATTCATTCATCAATATAATGCTTTACACACACACACACACATATATATATATATATATATTGTAACCAGTTGGCTTACATATCATACACTAATATAGTGTGTGTGCATAAACATATACGTAAAATAAAGGAAAAGTAGAAATAAACACAGAATAAATTTTTGTAGATTTTTTTTTGATATTTCCTAAAATAAAATCATAATATGTAAAGGGTTAAATAATAACTCTAATTTAAAATAAAAATTGTTTTATAAATTAAACTTTTAAAAGGTCTGATAAAAATTATTTGTAATTCTGATTTTGAAATTTAAATACAAGCTTGTTTTTTTGATAATTTTGAAAAAAATGTCTATTTTTGAAATCTTTAATTAATTTGTAAATTTTTATTGTCTAAATGACAACATGTATATGTTTTCAAAAGGATTTTCACACCTTTGGTCAAATTACAAAGATTAAAGTAAAAACATGAAAATCACACTTTGATAGAAATTTCCAGCTTGTTTTCAAATGGATTAAAGTTAATTGAAAACAGCCACTGTGTTTTTGTCACCTGACTTAACCAAGTTTATAAAAGACTGATTAAAAATATATCAGTTAGTCTGGAGAGTGATTTTAAAAAGAACAGTTTGGCTGGCAGTTTTAGAAGAGTTAGCAGAACTAGCAATAAAGTTGGCTCAAGTATTTTGTGAAGAGTTGGTAACTGTAGCAGAAAACAGCCATAGTAAAGCTAGCTGCAAAGATGGCTAGTATAATTATCAAGAGAACTACCATGAGGATTTAAGAATGCAAGGAAGTGGCTGCTCTACATTTCACTGGAGGAGTTTGAATTTACATGGAGGAAATGGGTCAAGATTCTTTGTAATTCATAGCCTTAAAGGTGTTCTGGAAAACAGCTTTCTGACCTGAAGCTTACAAAATCCAAGTATAAGTGGAACTGACTACAGAAAGCAAAAAGCCAACCATACCTGAATTATGTACTTTTACCTGATAAAGACAATTTCCTGGAATGATGAAAAAACAGCTTGCCCAAAAGAGCAGCTGAATAAAGAAGTAGTTATACATATGCTGCTGTGTCTACATATGCAAGAGAAGCACAGATAAACTTGCATACAAAAGTGAGTTGTTTTTCAATAATTTATTTGATGGACATTTTTAAATTTATATTTTTAAATTTAAAGACTTTTATAATTAGCTAAGAGGTAACCTCATAAAAAACTTTCTAACCTCTCGAAAATTGACTATACTTTCTTTAAAAAAAAAAAGAATTAAGAAAGCTGTAATAGAAGTTGATAAACTGAGTTTTTTTTAATATTGATTAAAAATGTAAATTTTATGTATATTCAAATGCAATTTGTAATTATAGAAATTATTGTTATTTATAGTTTGACAAAATTAAATTTATAAATAATCTGTGCATACATATATCTCAATGCTTGTCAAATAGGACATATATGCAAATTTAAGCATTTTGTTATTGAATATTAATTGTAAATATCTAAATCATGCGTCTGTGCGCATATACATGTAAAGTTTAATTTTTTTTTTTTTATAATTATTTTATGTCAATTGTATTGTAAATAATAATGCGTGTCAGATAGACCCTTATGTGTAAAATTTTGATCATTTTTCTAAATTAAATGTTAATTCAAACATGTTTATTTTGTATCAAGCCACATGCCTGTGTGCTGAATAAGTTTTAAATAAACCTAATTTATTAATCATGTATCAATGTATACTTTTCAAAATCAGAGTCTTATTCTATATGACCTTAAATATTATTTTTTTTTATTGTTATTAATAAACTTATATTTAATTGTTAAAAATTGTATTCCATCATTTCTTGGTCACATACAGTAATAGAGCTTGTGTTCCTGAGCTAGATTCGGTCATGGATAAATGGAGATGTGTTTAGTGCTTTGGGCATCCAGAGATGATCATCATCATCCTGGTTGGCGCAAAAGAGGATACTCTTTAAAGCTCATGCACTATATTTTATTTTAGTTCGGTCTTGTTAAAAATTTAACTTTTAGTTGGCCAGTACATTAATGGTACTAAGTGGCCAGAGCATTGATGATGATCAGCATATTTTAATGTCCCAGCATGATTTCTGATTACTGTGTATTTTTAATAGATGGGCACTAAACTGGTGCATCCAAGTTATGTTTATATAATTGCCCAAGCAGGCAAAGGCTCAATAGTTAGCCTGGTCTACAGAAGACCCATTTTCAATCAGTCACAAGGTTGACTGTTGATTTATATATTTTATTGTACTATTTTTTTTATTCCCATCAATGATGATGATGGATGGTTATTTCTCTCTAGTATTTACTTATACTGATATTTACTTTATAATTCTGGTTGATAATAATTATGCTTTAGTTGCTCTTCTGAGTTAGCTTTTGATCTCTCAATGTTCACAGAGATTTTGATCTCATACTCTTATAAATTAATTTTACTGGTGTTGATGTTTTGCCATCACCCCAGTTCAATTTGACTTTTCATCCATCTCCTATCACCCCATCCTGATACAATATATATTATCTGTGTACAATTTATAGTAGTAATGAACTGATATTTCATATTTTAGCTGGGGTGCACTGACCACCAGTTGAGTATCGAATGTTATTATAAAAAGCAATTATAGAAATGCTATAAGCATAGATGTATAACAAGACTAAAGATTTGATGAATAGAAACCAAGAACATAAAATGCTAAATCTATGAAGATGAAGGGGAATGATAATAGATAAAAAAAATCAATATATTCAGATTAATGTTATTCGCAGAAAAAATGAAATGTTTTTGTTTCCTCTTTCCCATCTTATCAATAACATCAACAGTTTATAAATATTAGTCATTTATTTAAAAAAAACTTATCATCACCATAAGTAATCTAATAATAAAAGCAAATCATGTATATTAACCAAATCCTTAGTTATCTAAAAGCTTATGTCCATTGCTTTGATCTTTAGTTCTTAACATTTATTTCTTTTATATTTTAAACTTAAGCCACTAAACATCACATGATAACCGTTTCTTATGCTTGCTTATAGCTGTTATTAAAACAGGCAAAACTCTCAATATGTATTGCCACTCAATGCAAGCTAAAGTAATCAATGAATGCCAGAAGGCTTGCGCATAAAATCCCCATCTAGTGCCTACTCATCCAATATCCCCAGACTAGTTTCTGGCTTGTGGCCTTCATTAGTAAGGAGCAGCCACCTTTTATCTTTATTTAACTACAAAACTATGGGTCTTAAATTGAAAACATTATAATATTACAATCCAAGCTCATTAAATTATATAGTCATATAGGTCTGAATTCAGTTCAGTACCCATACATTTTTCTGAAGGATTGGATTAGATCCTAAGATCTAGGTGCAGTGCTCTCAGATCCAAGGATCCTCACTGATGAAGGCCACAATCCAGAAACTAGTCTGGGAATATTGGATGAGTAGTCATTAGATAGGGATTTTATACACAAACCTTCTGGCATCCATTGATTATTCTGGCTTGCACTGAGTGGCAATATGTATGGAGAGTTTTGTTTGTTTTAATAACAGTTATATGCAAGCATAAGAAATGGTGATCATGTGATTTTTATTGCTTAAAACCATTTCTGCCTAATAGGCTAGCGGTGGCTATTGTTATTAAAAAAACCAAAGACACCAAAATGTATAGGTACTGAAATTAGTTCAGACCTATATGATTATATAAGCTAATGAGCTTGGATTGAAAATATTATACTGTTTTCAATTTAAGACTCATAGTTTTGTAGTTAAGTAGAAATAAAAGGTGGATTCTGGAGGGTTGCATTAGATCCTCAGATCTAGTTGCAGTGCTCTTAGATCCAAGGCTACTCATTGATGAAGGTGACAAGACAGAAATTAGTCTGGGGATATTGGATGAGTAGCCACTAGATCTGAATTTTATGCACAAGCCTTCTGGCATCCATTGATTACTCTGGCTTGCACTGAGTGGCAATACATATGGACAGTTTTGGTTGTTTTAATATTTTAAACATACTTTCAACATACATTTTGTAATTAATCTAAGTCTAATCATATATTCAAATCAATTTTTATCTATTATATATTTTTCATCATAAATGATCTCTTTTTATTTAATCACTTTAATATTTCAGCATTGTAAATTTTATTTTTACAACAAATCTTTATACTTTTGTACATCCAAAATAATTTTCTATCTTTAGTAAAAGATGTTTGGTCATTGCAAATTTGATTTGAAATACTTTATTATTCTTTTTCTTGTCAAATTATTAGAACAATAAATTTTTATTTTCATCTTTATTTTTGATTTTTACAATAGAGACCAACAGTTTTTATTCTTCTCATATTAATTTTTAATAACACATGTGAAAGATTGTTCATAATATTTTATATGCAGAAAAGATGGTCAATGTGTTTTTAATGTTGTTTGATTCATCTTTATCACAATCATTTTTAGTCATTGTTGGTCTATTGTAGAATGAAAATCTCTTTGATGGTATCTGTTGTTACCAAATTCAGTGAATTTGATGAATATGAGGTATCTAGATGATAACTGCATTAAGACTTGACTTTAAATCAGCATTATTATTTTACATAGTACCAGTATTATATGTATTACTACTTCAAAAAGAAAATATATTGTGAACACATATTTACTGAGAATAAATTGAATCAAAAATGCCCCAGAAGCAAAAAAGTATTCAAGTTATTCACCTGGAAGAAATTTATTAATTTATTTACATCAAATAAATAAATAAATATTTATTTATATAGACCTACAATTAATATGTATTTAGATTAATTGTTAAATAAGCGATAATTTGTGTAAGAATAAATGTGTCCTTGGAAAAAGAAGGGTTTGTTTCAACAGATTTTTTATTGATGATATAACAAGCAATTTAAATAAGAAACTATTAAATATATAAAATTTGCAAGTTTTGTGAGAAAAAAATATGTAATTAAAATTATTGCAGTGAAAAAATATAGAATTATGAGGGCTTTGACGCTTGAAAGCGCTTAGCCATTTAATGGAATAGATATTAAAATAGTAATATATATTTTCTTTATTTGTTTGTAGCTTTGTGTGCTTGTGCATGTTAGTGCATTTTATATATTTTGATAGAAATAATAAAAAAAATAAATCTAATATTTGAGCAAAATATTAAAGGATATAATAAATAACATTTAAATATTTGAGAATTTAATTAACTGATGATGAGTTAAATATATAATATTAAGACAAAAATATTTTAATAAAACTAACAAATTGGTTTGCATATAAAATAGTTTTGCTATCTGGATTGACTCACAATTTTATTTGATATTAAGAAGACACAACATCAAGTCACTTTTTTGTTATATATATATATATGTTAAAACGAAGATTTGCATGGGTTAAATATATAAAATACATATTTTGCGGGTTCATCCGTGTTAAAAACTTTTAATATTAATATACTGACGTTTCGACTTGGTCACACAAGTCATCCACAGAGTTATAAGAGGTAGAAAGACGGTTGTAGAGGCACTACAATCACTGATTTAAATAAAATGTTAAAATTCCACCAATAGCAAATCTTCATTTTAACATTATTAACCTCTACGGGGAGGCAATTTTTAAACAGCTTCGTATATTTGAAAGAACGTGTATTAAGAAATGTAAGTTACTTTGTAATTTATCTTTTTTATTAGCGTGCAAAAGTCACAATGTTATACCTACTTGCTGTAAAATTGTGTTTCACAAGAACAATTATAATGTTAGTAAAATTCTAAGGAAAACTAGCAATATTATTTTAAACTCTTTTATTAAAGAAACTCGGAAAAATTTAGACAAAATTGATAAAGTATTGCTACATTTACGTTTATTCCTTAGTAATAAAATACATCCTTTACTGTGGACTAGTTTTGATCGTATTGCAAGTTTTAGATCGTTTAAAGATTCGGAATTTGTAACAGCAAAGCAAAAGAAAAAATTGCAAATGCTAATTAGAACACAATCCCCAAACATTATGTATCCAAATCAAAAAACCGTTTATAATTTATCTAGGAAAGCCCTCTCTACAGATGAAATTTCGGTTTTAGAAAAAGGTTTCAATTTTGCTTTAACACCTTCCTGGATACCTTTTGAGAAAATTGTTTGTAATGTTGAATCAGCTCTCGATAAAATTGATTCTACATCGGCTGATTTGGCTAGAGCTGAGATTTGTAATATTTTTAAAAAAGCTAAGCTTCCTAAAAATAATATTTCAAAGAAAGAAAGACAAGCATTAAATAATATAAAATCGGACAAATCAATTGTTGTACTTCCAGCTGATAAAAGGTAATGCCACAGTCGTAATGGATCGTGACATTTACCATAATAAAATTTTAGATCTGCTTAATGATAAAACTTATAAACTATCAAAAAGTGATCATACTACGTATTTGGAAAAAAACAACAAAAGCTATTATTAATAAATCACCTATTGAAACAGAGATAAAAAATAAAATAATCCCTCGTGAAAAATCTTGTGTCTGTCCAAAATTTTATGGACTTCCAAAAATTCACAAAACAGATACCCCCCTTCATCCAATAGTAAATGCAATAGGTTCTCCAACTCATATTTTAGCCAGATACTTATCGGATTTCATTAAACCTACAATCCCATCTATTAAATCATATATTAAAAACTCTCTTCATTTTATTTCTGTTTTAAAAAGTTTAAAAATTAATGCTAATGACATTCTGGTCAGTTTTGATGTCGTGTCTTTGTTTACAAACATTCCAATTGATGAAGCTTTAAATATAATCTCACAACGTTGCAATTTACTAGACCATATTATTGCTTTAATTAAACATTGTCTCTTAAATACACATTTTGTATACAATGGACAGCATTACAGACAAGTTTTTGGTACTCCTATGGGCTCACCTATCTCAGGAGTAATAGCTGATTTATTCATGGAATATATAGAAACTCGTGCTTTAGAATCATCATCTTTAAAACCTCTCATTTGGCTTAGATACATAGATGACATTTTTGTCATATGGCAACATGGAAAAAATAAATTAGATAATTTTTTCTTACATTTAAATAATATGCATCCTCATATTAGATTTACAGTGGAGACAGAGTCTGATGGAAAACTCCGTTTTCTTGATGTTCTAGTCACCAGAACACCAAATAGTTTATCTTTTTCTATTTACAGAAAGGATACACACACAGACAGATATTTGCATTTCCATTCTCATCATCACCCAACTCAGATAGTTTCTGTAGCCAAAACTCTTTTAAATAGAGAAATTAACCTTTCAGATGAGACACATCTGAAAGAAGAAATAAATCATATTAATAGTGTTTTATTAGCAAATAGTTATAATTACAAATTTATAAAAAAAGCCTTATTTCAAGCCCAAAATAAAAAAAAATAGGAAACAAAAAGATGATAAATCAGCTATTAGGATTTGTGTTCCATATGTAAAAGGAACTACAGACAGTATTGGACATATATTAAGACGCTATAATATAGATACAGCATTTTCTGCTTATCAAAAGATCAGCAATATAATAACCAAGCCTAAGGATTCAATCCCTCTTGAATCTCATGGTGTCTATCAAATCTCATGTAAAAATTGCAAAGCTTCTTACATAGGTATGAGTAATCGTCGCATCAGTGTTAGGAGAGATGAGCATGCTAATGCAGTTAAACAACACTCATCATCATCAGCACTCTCACTCCATACTATAGATTCAGGTCATAAAATTGATTTTTCTAGTACCAGGATCATATCCAGATGTGATAATCTCTACCAATGCAAAATTAGAGAAGCCATTGAGATACTTAAAAGGCCAGATTGTATCAATAAGCGAGATGATACATGTAAACTTCCTCCTATTTGGAAAGATTTTTTTAAAAAACATTCCTAAATTTAACATTTTTTGCCATTGGTGGAATTTTAACATTTTATTTAAATCAGTGATTGTAGCGCCTCTACAACTGTCTTTCTACCTCTTATAACTCTGAGGATGGCTTGTGTGACCAAGTCGAAACATCAGCATATTAATATTAAAAGTTTTTAACACGGATGAACCCGCAAAATATGTATTATATATATATATATATATTGTAATGGAATTTAAATGCTGTATTATTTTCCATCCTCATAAATTGAATCATAATGAATCAAGCCACACGTTTTAGGCATCATTTGTAATAGAACATGAATATGACATATCATGGTTATATATTTGTAATCATATGATTGGATGACAATTGTAATGGAAAATATATTAAATCAATATAAATGAAGAAAGCTGAATTTAAACATTGGTAATCAATGTAGCATGTCACATATGCCATAGTAAAAGATGATATGGCCTAAATTATTGAGTAGCATTTATAATGGAAAATACAAGTTGAAACTCTATATATAATCAACAATCATTAATTGACTAAGACTCATGATGATACAATATTTATAATGGAATAAGTTATCGTTTAAATGATTCAATTTATAAATTCAATTTATAAGTTGCACCATTTATAATGGATAAACTATATTAGAAATAAAGGAAAGATTTGGATAAGATATACCTATGAGGCACCCATAAATTAATCAGGTTTCATAATAACTTGTCAACTATAATAAAATGCATGTGCCATGTAAGAAGAAAAAACATATCTTCCATCACTCAACTCAGTATAAATATGACACATATAAGATGTATAATACCTATTTAATAGCATGTTATACATATATTAAGATAAAATAAATTGCCTCAAAATGAATATATTAAACAATAACATTACCACGGCTAACTATATCACAAATTTAATAATATTGAGCATTGACTGATATATATTGCTAATTAGTTTTCAGGGCTAATTTAACTTATAATTAATTATGTACTAAATATAATTCGGAAGAAAAGGAATTTTATTGGATCCAAAATATATTTATTCAATTGACATTACCAATTATTTAATAGTTTCATATCGGCTAGCTTGTAGAACTGAAGTACTAAAAATAGAGAAAAAGAAAATTAATAAATCTCAAATAAAACGCAAAATCATTCTTTTATATAAAATAACTGATACACCTTTATTTCAACATTGTAACTTTAAATTTATAATAGCATACATATACATATATACATATTTGGGAAACATAAGAATAGTTTTACTTTGCAAATACTTAATTTTTTTATAAGTAAATTAAGTATAGAGTTTAACAATAACACGTATAATTTGCAATTTATATTTACATAAGAACTGTATAAGATGTTATGAAGTTAAAGAAATATACAAATCAATAAACAAATTGGAGATATCTTGTTGTATTAATAATCTAAGTTATATATGTATTTCTTTAATACATTTCTTTTAAATACTACTTTAAATAAATACCAATTACAAATAGCAAATGACTAAATGACTATTTAAGTAAATATTAAATGAATTCAATGAATGAGGCATTTATCAAAAGTCACTTATACACATAAAAAGTTATAAATTCATTATCCATCTAATTTAAATCATCTAAGTAAACATTTAAAAATAACTAAGTGATTTACATTACATTGGAAAAGTTTTAGATGACTACAGCATATACATAATATGTGTGGATTATACTAACTGGCCATATGCTTATGAATTCACATATTTATAATTACTAAATATTGTTGGTTGGTTTGTAAAATGATTACAAATCATGATAACAAAAAACACAGACATTCTTATACTTTAAAGCACTAACATAGTTGAGTGCATCCTAAAGGAATCACATCCTTTAAACAAACTTATCTTGACATTGCATACTAAAATACAAGCATCTTCACCTACTCTGGTGGAAAATTTAAATTAAATCTCATGAGTGATAAATCAAAAAGAGGACTCTATATTGCAACTATCATAAATATATCACAAGCATGGTGGTTTCCAAAATAACACCTACATTTGAGGCAAAAGAAGATGCCTGGACCTTTAAGTCTCAGTGCACCAGAAATATATATATATAGAGAGGCTCACCGAAAACAACAACACTAGGTATCTAGAAATATGTGATTACCATCACTGGAAATATAAGCATTATTTATTACTCATGGATAAATAATAGGAATGGGGAATTTATCCACTCTATCCAGTAACAATACTAACTGCAATAAATAAGGCCTGATATACCAAGGCTATTCTACAATAAACAATACCAAGATAAAAACTTCACAATAATGGACTAAAGTTATAACTATAATTTTAACCTCAATAAATAATAAGTAATGTCTGCACCAACAAATAGGTTTAAAAATCAACTGACTTACATATAAATAAAGATAACGACTAGCATATGAAATATTGGCATGGATATATATATATATAATACACAAGTATGGAATATTAAATGTTTTAATATTATAAGATTTAATGGATATGAATAAATATAATCAGGTTGTTAGAATATTAATTGAAGAACTAAGATAATTATTAAACAATGACATTACTTATATATACAGTTTTATAAATCTGTACACTTATACAATTCCTATGTATTGAAATATAATTTATTGCTTTCTAATTTAAATTGACAAATGAATTTTATCATTTATTATACTTGAATGCCAAAAGAAAAAATAAAATAAAATAATATTATATATATTTATAATAACACAGTTTGAGTTACAAAATATCTTTAAAATAAATAAACAAACATATATATACTAAAATCGATTTTCATTATTCTTGGAATTTTAAAATTCAAGAGAAATTTGTAAGTTAGTTTTAACATTTTAATTATATATTCCCTTACAAAGATATATTACATATTGCATAAAAATTAAAAATAAAACAATATAAAGAAAAATAAGATATAGTTTTTTTTCTTTACCTTATTTGCACTAGTGTTTAATCATTGAAAAAATGAGCTAGTTATCTCCAGCATTTTTTATTCATCCTATGATAGCTTGACACCAATATGTACATATTGTAAGAAGATTAAGAGATTTGCATCTTGTTGTTAAAATCATTAATGTTAATTATTTCCCGGATATTCTGTTATATACGCGATGAAATTGAATATGATTTTTGAATCACTAAATAATTTGAAAGTTATAATGGAATGTATTAACACTATCTTAGCCCGAAACGCGAATTCACATTGTGACCTTTAGATTGCTCTAACTCAGCCATTTTATGAGGTATAATGATAAAATTACATTCGATTTTGAGCTTAGAGCAAGACCTGTATCATGCTGCCCTCTCTTGAATTATTTTACAAGTAAAAAAATCAATACTAGGAGTGTTTAAAGTTTACAAAAGAAGAAGGCCAGTTCTGATTGGTTGGATAATCTATTCTCAATCTATTCTCAATTCTTATTGGCTGATGATTTTGATAAATATTTTTTCACCACTGAAAATGAAATATATGTTTTAGAGTGTTTTTTTATTATTATTTTTCGTGCATATTATAAATAATTTTTATAAAATCCAATATTTCTAATAAAAATATAGTTATTTTACAAAAGTAGTAAGGTTTTATTAAAAAATTGTATACTTTACACGATTGTAAATTGAAAAAGAAACCAGCCGTAGCAGCAATTTTTGACATCTTGTTAAGAGGTTAGATTGCTCCAAGCTGTTTATTTGATTTTCAAACAAAGATTAGTGTTTTAGAATATTTTTCTGGCATTATAATGTATTTTTGGTGTATTTTTTTAATAATATGCTGAAAGTAAGATTTTTCCTAAAAAATTCTTAAAATATTCGTAACGGCAAATCTAGGAGGGATTTAAATGACATTTACATTGCTTCTAATTTGCTCCTAATGTTTTCTTTGATTTTTCCACTTTTGAATATTTCTATAAAATACAAACAAAAATATATTTTTGAAATAACTTTCGTTTACTTTCCTAACATTACAAATAATTAATATACTTTTTGAAAATGAAACTAAAATTAATATATATTAAAAGATGAAAATATTTCTGTCAAAGAGTTTGTCACTTGACTAATTAAAACCAATTAAAAGTTTCAGAGTTTTACTTCACTTGTCCAATAATAAAAATGATACACGGAAGTGTTAATCAATTATAATAGCTATTTTTTTAAAAACTTTTTGAAGAACGCCGGTTTACTTTTGAAGTTCTATGTTTTACTAAAGTTTCCAATGTTGATTAATGAACAAGTAGGAAGGGAAAACACCCAAATGATAAAGTTGTACTTAGCACATTGTTTTTTAGTAGAAATCCTTAATCCAATAATTCTTTTTAAAGAAATTTATAAGAGCAATTTGAAGAAAAATGATGAACGAAAAATAATGACTTCTTTTTTAATTTTTCATCACCTGCCAGCCTGATTCCCGCCTTTCATAAATCATGTGCTGATTTAAAAATAATCTTTAACACTTTCATTTAGCAATTTAAAATTTTTTAAAATAAAAAAAATAAGAAATAATTTCAATAAAAAAAAAATACACATATATATTATATTGAAAGATTTACGTTATAATTCACAAACCAAATAAATATTCAAACAATCAGAATAATACTACTATATCTTTTTATAATTTTTTAAAAATAAATAAATAAAGGTACAATATATTTATATTTAGCAATTTAAATACTATTGCTAATGATTATTTTGCTATGCATACATTCATAATTATATACATATATTTTTCCATTATAATGATTTATCTCAAAACAAAGCAGATATCCTAATAAATAAATAAACCTGAACTAAATAACAATAAAACAATTACTAACAATACACTAATAACTTATTTACAAATCCTTAAATAAAACTATAGCAAAGACATTTTTTTAAAACCATACTATAGCTTCAAAAAGTAAGAATGGACTTTCTATCCTGTACTTGTGTTACCAAGTTGAAACATCAGTATTTTAAAATATTTTAACATGGATGAACCCGCAAAATATGTCTTATATATATATCTGGGTCTCATTTTACGCAATAGATAGGTTCCTCAGAAAACATGCACAAACAAAATCGTGCAAAAATAGACGTAACTTACCTTGAAAAAGGGGGGATATGGACTGTGATTTTTCAAAACTTGCATAAAAGCAAAGCACCAACGTAAAATTTACTTTAAAATTTGTGCAAAAAAAAAAAAAATCAGGAAATAAAATATGACTAATAAAAAATTTCAAATTTGAAAAAAATTGATACAAGACAAACTTTTTTTAACTATAATATTTAATTTTATTCAAAACAATATATTTTTATGCATAATTTACAGTAATTTATATTTTTTTATACACGTTTTAATTATTATCACTATTTGCCGGTAAAAAGGTTCATTTGCAAACTGATAAAAAAAATCAGATTCTTCACAAGATGAAATACAACTAGTGCCAACGTCACTCTCAGGTTGTGTTAATTAATGGTTTTCTGGTGACAACATAATTAGTAATTAATCTAACAACTAAAAATTAAATTCTTATTTTTGTCTTTAATTTTCAATTTTAATTGTGCTCACCTTTTAAAAATAAACTTGTGGACACTAAATGATTAATAATTGATTACATTCTTTTTTAAAAAGCAAAAACAGAATGTGATTTAAAATGCTAAATTAACATGCACAATGTTTGAACAAATTTACATTATAATCTTGTAAAATTTAATGTGTGTATACATAAAATGTGGAAATCATGATTTTAATTTCATTATTGCATAAAATCTTACTATTATAAAGCACTGAAAATATTGAAATTATTAAGTTGAAAGTCGAATTTCAATAATGTGCTATTACTTTCAATGTAATGTAAGTGCGCAAAATTTATTATTTAAAGTAATAGCACAATATCGGAGTTCGACTTCTGGTGAAACACGAATCGCGTAACTTCAAAATTGTGTTAAATAAGTCTGCGTAAAAAAAAGACCCAGGTGTAAATATATATATAAAATTAATAAAAAATATTTTATTGTATTGAACAATTACAACAATTTGTCATTAAAAAAACAAAATAAACCAATTTAAAATTATTGACAACTTAAAATATATAAAATATAATTTTTTGAAAATACCACATGCACTTAATATTTTTGCTGAACATAATGTAAGTTCTGAAAAAGAATGATTATAATAAGAAAACTGCACATACCAAATAATGTGGAAAGTATAGTACTACTTAATATTTATATTAAAATGCAATACTTGTAAAAACACTACAGAAATAATAGAGATAATTTCTTTATATATATTACATGTTTTTATTTATTATGCACAATAAACAAAAAAAATTGTTACTTCAACCACAATTGGGTTTTTTAGATTTAACTTGAAATAAAAGCATAGAAGGTTCAGACATTAATTAAGTTAATCCCAATAAAAGATTAACTCAAGGGATTAATTTAATTAATTTCTGCCCCCTACTCCCATGCTTTTATTTCAAGTTAAATCTAAAAAACCCAATTCTGGTTGAAGAAATTTTTTTTTTCTATTCAGTGCAAGGTAAATAAAGCATTTAAGAAAAAAGAATTATGTCCATTATTTTTTAACTATTTAGTATTGGCACAATAAATAAAAATATAAAACTATATTGTACCTGAAATTGACTGAACATATATAATTGATATACATCATTAACTATATGTGCTATAAGTTAAAGTATATACCATTTATGTATACATCCTATTTAGTATGTGTACATAATAATATATAAGTATATAAATGATTAAAATATAAAATATTCTTTTAAGTGAAAAGTGTTTGACACTTTTCTTTTGGTTGAAAATTTTTATTTTTAAAAAATGCTTACCAAAGCTGTATTGCAAATAAAATTTCACTTAATACACATAATTTTACTTTAAATCAATTTTACACACACACACACACACGCACACACACACACACACATATATATATATATCATTAGATATTTCTGTAGTAAGTTAATATTTATACTTTTTATATCTGAAATTTTCAGATATAAAAATGTATTTAAATCCAGCTATCTAACTCAAATAGCTATATGAGACTAAACCAAATTCAGATCTACCATATATTAATAGCTTTAGACTTGCCAAAGCCTTAAAGACAAAATTATAATAATCAATAAAGCAAGTCATATAGTGCATGATATTGCTTTTTTAAGTTGTATTTACAAATATGTAATATAGGGAGCATATCAATAGCTCAAACAAGCTCTTATTGATAAATGCAGTAAGAGAACAATATTTAAAATCTCTATCTAGAATATTCCTGTCTTGTTTGAGCTATTAGTATGCTCCCTATATTACATATTTGTAAATACAAACTTATAAAAGCAATATCAAGCAATATATGACTTGCTTTATTGATTATTATGGCTTTGGTGATGTTAAGGCTATTAATATATGATATATCTAAATTTGTTTTAGTCCCATATAGCTATTTGGATTAGATAGCTGGAGTTAAATCTTTTTTATGTCTGAACATTTCAGATTTTCTACTCAATAGTTATATATTAAATAAGTACTGGGTTTTGAGTTGATACTTTAGATCTAGTGTCTGAATGTTCTAGTTCCTCACTGAGGTAAGCCAAAATATTAAAATCAATTGATTTGGGGATAGTAATATTCTAGATAGATATTTTAAATACTTTTTTTTACCACACTTATCAATAAAAGCTTATTTGAGCTATTGGTACACTCCCTATAGTACTTATATGTAAAGTAAAACCTCAAAATAAATTTTACATTTAGTTTTAGAATAATAATAAAAAGTCATTTTCATTTGTAAATAACAAATGCTGCATTAAAATTCAGTTTTAAAACAATTTTCTTAAAAAGTTAATAAACTTAACCATATTTCTAAAATTATTTTAAATCAGAGAAATTTAAAAATAAATTTTAAAACTGTTTAGACAATACATGAATAATAGGTTTTAGTAGACTTTAATTAGTGAATATCAACATTTTCTTATTATTTAGAATTATTAATTATATGAAAAATTCTAGGTTTTACATTGTTTTGGAAACTAGAAGTTTCCATAAGAGTTAGAAGATATAAAAATACAATTTTGTTGTAAAATTATTATTTCAGGTTCTACTTCTCATATGCTATTTTGCAATTAACAACTGTGTAAAAGAAATAAGTAAACCTTGAGAATTGGTTTATTCAGAAATAGTTTTATTCCAGAGCCAAGGACAAACATTAGTTTCTTTAGTCAAGCATTGGTGGTCGAGAGGTCGGCGACAGCTGTTTTATAAGCAGTTGTTCTGGGTTAGCAGGTTTACTTCCTGGCTGATGCTATGACACATGAAGAAAAAAAGGATAAACTTTAAACTTCAAAACCATGTTAACAATAAACTTATACATTGAACATTTAAAATGTCTGAGTAACAACAATTTAAAAATTTTTTTTGACGAGATTTGCAGATATTTTAGAATGTCTAAAAATTATTTTATTAGAAATGATGTCATTTCTTTGAATAACTGTAAACAGCTTTATAAAATACTTAAAAAGTTTCTTTTTATGAGAGATGCAATTTATATAAAAATGTAAAAAAAAACTTTTTAAAACATTTAAAGTCTGGAGTAAATACTTTATAAACTATTACAGCTAATACTTAGCAAATTCCTATATTCTCAATTAACAAAGAATATTATTAAAATCCGTGGAAAATATTGTGCAATTATATTAATCAAGAATAGATAAAAATCAGCATGCATTTTAAGATAATAAACGTTAGCGATTTCATCCAAATTTAAGATGGAACCAAAAAGCACAAATTGTAGATGGTTTTAATTATTACTTTTAAAGAACTAAAATTAACCAATGATAAGCTAAACATTCTTGCTATTTTTTTCATTTTATTATTATTTAATATTTGTGTTTTCATGCATTGTAATGTTGGATTTAAATATTTTTTAAAAACAAATTGGGTTTTATCTGATCAGTATTTAAAAGTGGGACATTTTAGTAATACGATATATAAATATAATTCTTTATTAAAATAAAATGGAAATCAGATCATAGAGATATTCACAAATTAGCTTTTACAATTAATTTAGAAATAAAAAATAAACATAGTATTCTTGAACGAAAAATCTAAACTGAAGTAAACCAATAATTTAAAAAAGTTTGTTAAAAGCTTTTTAAACATAAAGTGATAAATAAGTTTCTTAAGTTGATTAGAACCACTATTAATAAATCTAAATGTGAATATATTTTGCATGTAAATGATGGGGAAAAAAAATAAATTGATAACGTTATTATAAATTAATTTTTAAATTAACTGCTAAAAATCTATTAATAAAACTTGTTTTATTTAATATAATGTACAGTTTTGATATATGAGACAACCCGCCTCGAAAGCGCTAAACGTTTAATATTTTTGCACTCTTTATAGCTTCTCTTTCAAGCGCTTTACAGCTTTTAATTTTATTTATTAAATTTTAATGTAAAAATCAAAAGGTTGCAATCTTATATATATTTAATGTTTAATGGTTTTAGAAAGTTATTTCTTTAGTAATAAAATATCTTTTTTTTTTATTAAGGAAAATAGGCATATAATTACAGTGTAAATCTTTTTGGTATACATTTGTTTAGATTTGTTACACTTATTACAACAATAATTAGAAAATAATTTTTCAAATTAGAAAATATACCCATTTGATACATTAGTTATAATTATTATAACAAATTAATTTCATGATCAGAGCGAGAGGCTCATCGTTCAAACTTAGTCTGTAATTATTATGTAACTAGTTTTATATCAGAACAACTGGCTCTTCATTTAGTGACTTAGCCAGTAATCATTATGCAGTTCATATTTTGATTGGCAGCGATCCTTTGTTAGTCTCCATCTAACTGGACCATTTATTTTTTAACCTTGAATTAATATTTAATTAGCATGCCTGAGGATAGGCTCTTCATCCAGTGGCCTAAGTTGTCCCCAAGTGTCTCCAAAGAGCTTTTCCGGCATTAACAGACATTAACAAGTGATCACCAAACATAATCCTTCGAATAAATTTTTTATACATCTCCCACAGTTCCTTACTTTCTTGCTTAAAAACAAAATAATTTCTAGTTAACTACATGGCATAAAGCAGGAACAGTCCTTTTCTAATCACAGCAAAAACACCATTTGTTATAGCAGCATTGATTCTTAGAATTTTCATGTTAGCTGGCAGATCTCTGTTTATAATATTTTGTTTAGCAAGACTCAAAAATGGGCAATTAGTAAAAATATGTCCAACAGTTTCATCTGCTACTTTACATAAGTTACATGGTGGTTCTATTTTAGAGAAATTTCTATAATTTACCAAAAAATGATTCATTGGCAAAGCTTTCAAATTAAGTTTTATGATAAAAACAATATGTTTGGCTTCGAAGTAGCAAAATTTTAATTTCCTGATTAGTAATCTGGTAGTTAAATCAAGCTCAGTAGTTAATTCAATAATGTTTGCATGCATGTATTTGTAAACTTTCCAGTAAGTTTTAGTTTTGATCTCTGAGCAAAGGTGACTGAATAATCTATAGTTTCTTGAGAGCTACTTATAATCTCAGAAGTTCAAGGTTAGGGTACTGTGTTTTGAGCAATGAGTATATTTTGTTCATGTATATATCCTCTTACACACATAAAATTGATGCTAAATACTAATAAGTTGATTTAATAAATAATAAATAATATAACTCTTTCATAAATCAATCAAATATATTAAGAATTTTAGTTCAGTAATACCTATGTAGAGTAAACCTATTTTTTTAAAGTTAATGCTGAATTTGAATGTATTCAGTATATTATTTTTTAGAATGTAAGCCTGTTATAATATGTCCCATACGTTTGTAAATATTTTTTAAAACTTAACAAATAAAAGATTATATATTAAGAAAAGCATATCTTGCATTTATTGACTATATTGAAAAGTAATGTTAGTTTTTCTTTTCGTGAATAAATCCACTTATCCAAATACTTAACCCCTTAAATAGATTATGAATCTATGCTATTTTATGTTTTAGTTAAAAAGGAATTTGCTCCTCCTCCTTAGTTTATCAAGCACTTCATAGATATATAGTTATAATAAAATGCAAAGGTAAAACATAATACTCAAGTGATTAAATAATATGTAAATAAAGAGATTTTATTTAAGTTAAAACTGAATATATATATATATATATATATATATATATATATATATATATATATATTATATTATATATATATATATATATATATATATATATATATATTAATGAAGATGATGTCATGAATTTGAATTCTGGTATTATTGTAACTATTTCTCTCTACAACATATATGCATATAGAATAAATAAAAAATATGATCAAACCTCGTGTTTAAGAGCAATAAAATGTAATACTATTTACCTCTGATTAAAGGACTTATTCAGATTCTACATGGATTTTCAAATGTAATCCTATTAAAACGAAACATATAATATGCTTATCTAATACTCTGGCTAGCTAATATTATAATATATCAATAAAAATATAGACTCTCAAAGTTTATATTAATGTAGAATGTAATAATATAATTACTAATAACCCTGGAAAACCTATTTAATAAACAAAAATAAAAATTTATTAATATAAACAATAATCATAAAAAAATATAAAATTAATAAATAAATAAAATATTCCTTGTTGAGTATTCAAGTTATAAATTAATTGACATTTATTTATTATACCAATTAAATTGCTTTATAAATGTGAATGTCATGTATTGAGAACAATACATTAATAAAACCAAAAAAATAAAAAAATAATATGCTAGCGTTAATAATTGCCAAATAAATACATATAAATCTTTTTAAAATTTAATGAGTATGTTTAATTTGTTTATTATTTTGTTATCACAATAAACATAAGCTTATTAATTTACATACACAAAAATATATTATAAATGTTTATTAAATATTGAAGCAGTCGGATCTGAGTTCGATCCTAGCTTCATGTTATTTACCCTAATACTAACCTTAAATTTCCGATGCAATGGGGCGTTATACGTTCAATCCACGCTAATTTTCATAATGAATAACTTATTTCAAATGCGTAGCAAAATTAATTAGTTTAGTTTAAAATTGATCAATTCTCTAAATAAATTCATGATAAAATATTCATGAATTTATATATATTAAATTGCGTGGATTGTGCGTATATATATTTGTAAATATTAAATATATATAATTGTTCGAAAGTTTCATTGCGTCGGGAATACTTTTTTTTTTTTCACCTTTAAATAATTTGTAAAGTTTTGTGATTAAAAGCTACATTCCTTCCATAGGCTTTCAAATTCTCAAAAACAACAGTAAAGTTTTATTAATTAAAAAAGATAAGAATTCAACTTCTAATTAAAATCATTTCAGATTTTAAGAATTCATTTTCTAATTAGGAAAGGAATTCAAAAATTAGTTTGAAAGCCTTATCGAAGGAATGTATCTGAAAACAACTAATTATAAAAAAAAACAACAGATTGATAATAAAATGAGCGCTAGCCTTAAGGCATCTGGACAATATATATAGCCCTGAAAAGTCAGGAAAGAAAAGCTAGCTTTGTTGTAGAGTAGTGCAGTGAACTCTGTGCATATAAAAATTGTATTTCATCATGATAGAGGGCTAGAACATCAGGAATCTGGCTATGGTTCCTACAGTCCCGAGAAATCTTCAATGGAGCTGCTGAACCTTTTTCCGGACCGATCATTCTGCTAAAATTATGAAAGCTACTAAAATACTGTTCCAGTAGTCAACCAATGATGCCTACGTTTTCAACAACTTGGAGATGTAACTTAAGGACCAGCGGAAGGGGTAATATATTTCTATAATGAACGTTAAACTTTCTGGCCAGTTCGAACTTTATTTTACACTCCTCCTATTTAAGAGCTCTTTATTATTTAATGTAAAAATCTTTATAAAATGCTACTATAAATTTATATTGTAATTCTTTCAATCTCTAGTCTTTAAACTTTTTCTTTTCTTACCTGGCGGTTCGTTTAACATATTATATATATGTATTTATCGTGTGATTTATTAATGCTATTTAAAAATTATATGCCAATAATCTTTCAACTCGATGAGCTCCTCTGTTCTATTTGCCTCATGCAAATATTATAATATTAATTTCAAATAGTAATTCTCGCCCATTAGAACTAAATTTGAAAGTTCTATTAATCATCGAGTCGAAAGAAAATATTACATGTTTATTATTTTTATAATTAGCTCCGTTTTTCACCTATGTCCCCAGCTCCTAAGTTACAAGTGTTTATATACTCACAAAATGTTAAAATATTGATTTTTGTATTCACCAATATGTATTTATTCTAATATAATCTTTAAATGTTTTTATTGCAAACCGGGTCGATAAAGGGTTAAGTATATTTTAATTCAACTTTTGTTAGTTTGTATTAATATTCGGGAAGAGCATGATAATTAGGGCATAATTAATATAGTTTATAAATGTTTTAAAATAGTTCGATAAAAGCTCGTTTGACTTTAATTAATTGGTCAAGTCATCACGTAGAGCATTCTACATGGGTTTTATTTGTCAATGATGACCATCGAGTCATCATCATCGAACGTTGCTGACGCAGGGCAATCTTCCGCTCCGTTAGGCTGGTCGGTGATCATATTCTCTTATTTAAATTTCTCGAGGAAGAAAGTACTTCCTCTCCCCTCATAGTAGTCAAAGGGTGTAAGACTTGTTAGATGCAAGCCGCCATAGGACTTCGATCATCGATTAGCGATCGTCTTGTCAATTTTACTCTCTGTCTCGTAAGCCGTCAGTACCGTTGCATTTTTGTTCCGGTAAAACCCGCTCCATGCTCGTAATTCGTGATGAAGTGATTTAAATTAAAGTCGAACAAATTCTCAAATATATTATTAATTAAATAAGTTTCAAATCAATTTTAAAGTTATGCCATAAAATACATTTTGCTCGTCATGAATAGATTTCTGAACGTGAAAATAAATCTCACATTCCACCGTAATAAAATTAGAACAATTATTTCCGTTCTTAATGAATACCTTTATCTGCCTTTATATTTCTCATTGGGGGCATAGACATAGAATTCTATGTTGTGTAATAATTGTTGGCATATGATAAGGACCGCCACTCTTATTATATTTGTAAATTCTCTTAAAGACTAGAGGTAATTAATGCATTCTATGTTTTATGGAAACGAAACAAATTATTCTTATTAAATATTTTCTAACATACTTGGTTTCTCAGTTCATCATTCTTTTATAATTATTTAAATGTTAATACTCACTGTCTGTGTTGGCAACCCGAACATACATATGATTCGATTTAAAAGTAGTCAAAGTTAATTGATATTCGTGTCAGTAAAAGGGTCTCTAGTCCTCACCAACCGTTGAGCTAGTTCTTGGCGCATAGCACTGTGCCATCGATTTCTGCTATCTGAGCTGTTGAGTTGGGTTTGAATTCAGTTTTGGTTCAGCTGAGTTTGAATCCGACTTGACTTGCGGTGGTGGTGGGTTTCGACCGGTACATGGTTATGTTTTTGGCTGCCCAATCGTTGTGGCTCGACTTAATAAACCCCACACATGCCCTGTAGATAGAAATTATGGTTTTAGTACTCAGATCTCAATAAATTAAATGTTTAAAGTGATATTTTTGTAGAATGTTAGATATATTTGAAAAAGTTATGCGATTTATAATGCATAACTGGAATGATTTAATAAATTAAAATATCACTTTCTAATTCTCTTCCTTATAATTAAATGTATTCAAGATTTTTTTTAAATGCAAAAAAACTGTTAGAATAATTATTTAAGTATATGTGTAATTAGTTATACGTGTACTATATATCCATATATATATTATACGTTTGTTTATACGCGTTCATGACAGTAAGAAAATTATCGTTAGCGAAGTAGCAAGAGCAGATCAAAGCATAGGGGTAAAATAAATGAAATATTTTGTCTGTGTCAAAATTAATTTTGTTCATCTCAGTTGTTATAATATAAAATATCTAATATGATATCATATAAAAGTCTTAATTTCAAAGTATTGCTTGCTAGCATATATATTAAATGTTCGCTCCGTATTTTTAGTAGTCTCAAAGTAGGCGAAGACCTTCAAACTGGGAATTATCTGTCAAGCGGTCCGATGCAGTGTGACATTACGCTTTAATGACAATAATTTCTAGAATAACCTCAAAGCAGGTGAAGACCCTTTGTGTACACCAAGCAGCCAGATGAAGTTGGCAAAATGCTTAAATGGTTTGCACGCTTTCATGCTAGCAAGATTTAGAATAATATCACCAATAAAAGTTCTTGTAATATTAATTTTGACATTTCTTTGTGTGTGTGAAGCCTCATGCTTAGTAATATTTAAACTCCTATATTTAAACTCAGGTCAGGAACGCATTATCTGTTATTCATTAATAAATATTCATCATCAATTCAATTGTTTTATCAAAAATTAAGTCAATCATATGTGGTTTGGGGGTCAATGGGTTATATCACATGCCCTATTGATTTCATTTTGCTCACTGGCGCCCATATAAATAAATTTGTCAGCAAATTTGATTGTCAGCACAGTAGTGGGTCAATCGCCATAATAAAAACCAAGTGTGTTCAATACAGAATTATTTGTTCTACCTGCTAATACATAATATTTGTATATCACTGTATAGTTTTTTTTTCAGACATGGGAGAACAGAACAGTTGAACAAGGGGAAAGTGAATAATGTTTTTTCTTATCTTTGATATTTTGGAATACATGTCTCACTCAAAGAGTTAATATAAAGAGCTAATCAACAAAACGTAGGTAAACTAAAAAAAAAAAAAAGCAGATTACATAGATTGGGGAAATAATATGCAGCAGCTAATGAAGATTGGGACAATGGACCTGTAGTCAGATACCTAGTTAAAATTACTGAAGAAAAAAATATTTTTTAAGCATACAGAGAGTACTATAAGTTAATTCACGTTGTTTATTATATTGATTCACTTGCAAAGATGGAAGAACAATTAGATCAAGGATTGACTGATGATAGTGATGTGCCTTCAACCACCCCCAGTGAATGAGAGATCACTTTTAAAAATCATATCAGTAAAAAAAAGCGCAACCATCAAAGCAGAAAGACGGCTCAAGATGATCGAGAGAGTTTTCATATGATCCTCAAAGAAATGAGAGAAGATCGAAAAATAATGATGATGATGATGGAAAGAATTTTAAGGCTTGAGGAAGCACGAGGTATCCAAACCAACCCAGAAATTGCAAAGCATCCTCAAGCAATAGGCACGTACAAAGCTCCAGAAAAAAATGATGATCAGACCACACCAAAAGAAGTTGTGGACAGCAAAGAAGATGGCAGTGAAGATGAGGTCAGTCACGAAACAGTGGAAGAAGCTGATCCAAATACAGAGAGGGAAAAGGAAGATGTTCAGACCACATGGAAGACAAACCCCAAAATGAGTCCAAGAAATCTACCGAGACCATACATTATATCTTCTGTGGAAGTTCAAATTTTTAGGGGAAGTCCAGGAGAAAATCCAATAGATCACATAGACAGCATTAAGGATTTTTTTTGCCTATACACTGTAGCAGAAAAAGAAAAGGTTATCATAGCGAGCCACTACTTAAGAGAAGCTGCCAAGGCATGGTGGAAGCTATTAAAAAAACCACCTACCACGATCCAAGGATATGAAAATGCCATCTTAAAAAAATATTGGAGTCAGGAAAGGCAGGAGGGAATCTTGCATAGACTGAACACACAGAAGTATCAAGAAAACTACAGACAGGGATACGCAGCTTACTTCATCCAGCAAGTGACCACATTCAAATCCCTCACAGCCTTCAAATATGAGGACCAACACATCATCCGGATGATTAGACATCATTTACCCCCATGGATCCAAAGAGTCATGCTTGGGATGTGCCCTATGTCAATAAAAAAGACCATAGACTTTTTGACTGTAATAGACTATGGAAACTTGACGCCAACCAGGAAAGACCAGGACTATGACCATTACAATGCCAGACAGTTAAAACAATATGTACCACCTGATCCAGGGAAACAGTAAGATAAACTGTAGAGACAGACCAACTGGCATGACCATAGGAAAAATGAGACTTGATAAACGGACCGATTTATTAAACTTAATATAAGTTGAATATTCAAAAAATTGATCGCAGTGAGACATGTATAATTTTTGTAGTTTGGGCAGGTTATATTATTCATGCTCAGGCTGTTCTCCCAGAGTCTATACACTTATGCAACTATATCCTGCGTAAGTAAAGTCATTTTTTTTTCATTGTTTTTTTTTTGAAGTGAAAAGAAATGAAGCAGTCGGATCTGAGTTCGATCCTAGCTTCATGTTATTTACCCTAATACTAACCTTAAATTTCTGATGCAATGGGGCATTATACGTTCAATCCACGCTAATTTTCATAATGAATAACTTATTTCAAATGCGTAGCAAAATTAATTAGTTTAGTTTAAAATTGATCAATTCTCTAAATAAATTCATGATAAAATATTCATGAATTTATATATATTAAATTGTGTGGATTGTGCGTATATATATTTGTAAATATTAAATATATATAATTGTTCGAAAGTTTCATTGCATCGGGAATACTTGTTTTTTTCACCTTTAAATAATTTGTAAAGTTTTGTGATTAAAAGCTACATTCCTTCCATAGGCTTTCAAATTCTCAAAAACAACAGTAAAGTTTTATTAATTAAAAAAG
Organism: Epiperipatus broadwayi; assembly: GCA_028023455.1. Classification (NCBI taxonomy): domain Eukaryota; kingdom Metazoa; phylum Onychophora; class Udeonychophora; order Euonychophora; family Peripatidae; genus Epiperipatus; species Epiperipatus broadwayi. The sequence continues at coordinate 52,462 of JAQFVV010012396.1, read as the reverse complement.
ATAAGAATTCAACTTCTAATTAAAATCATTTCAGATTTTAAGAATTCATTTTCTAATTAGGAAAGGAATTCAAAAATTAGTTTGAAAGCCTTATCGAAGGAATGTATCTGAAAACAACTAATTATAAAAAAAAAAACAGATTGATAATAAAATGAGCGCTAGCCTTAAGGCATCTGGACAATATATATAGCCCTGAAAAGTCAGGAAAGAAAAGCTAGCTTTGTTGTAGAGTAGTGCAATGAACTCTGTGCGTATAAAAATTGTATTTCATCATGATAAGAGGGCTAGAACATCAGGAATCTGGCTATGGTTCCTACAGTCCCGAGAAATCTTCAATGGAGCTGCTGAACCTTTTTCCGGACCGATCATTCTGCTAAAATTATGAAAGCTACTAAAATACTGTTCCAGTAGTCAACCAATGATGCCTACATTTTCAACAACTTGGAGATGTAACTTAAGGACCAGCGGAAGGGGTAATATATTTCTATAATGAACGTTAAACTTTCTGGCCAGTTCGAACTTTATTTTACACTCCTCCTATTTAAGAGCTCTTTATTATTTAATGTAAAAATCTTTATAAAATGCTACTATAAATTTATATTGTAATTCTTTCAATCTCTAGTCTTTAAACTTTTTCTTTTCTTACCTGGCGGTTCGTTTAACATATTATATATATGTATTTATCGTGTGATTTATTAATGCTATTTAAAAATTATATGCCAATAATCTTTCAACTCGATGAGCTCCTCTGTTCTATTTGCCTCATGCAAATATTATAATATTAATTTCAAATAGTAATTCTCGCCCATTAGAACTAAATTTGAAAGTTCTATTAATCATCGAGTCGAAAGAAAATATTACATGTTTATTATTTTTATAATTAGCTCCGTTTTTCACCTATGTCCCCAGCTCCTAAGTTACAAGTGTTTATATACTCACAAAATGTTAAAATATTGATTTTTGTATTCACCAATATGTATTTATTCTAATATAATCTTTAAATGTTTTTATTGCAAACCGGGTCGATAAAGGGTTAAATATATTTTAATTCAACTTTTGTTAGTTTGTATTAATATTCGGGAAGAGCATGATAATTAGGGCATAATTAATATAGTTTATAAATGTTTTAAAATAGTTCGATAAAAGCTTGTTTGACTTTAATTAATTGGTCAAGTCATCACGTAGAGCATTCTACATGGGTTTTATTTGTCAATGATGACCATCGAGTCATCATCATCGAACGTTGCTGACGCAGGGCAATCTTCCGCTCCGTTAGGCTGGTCGGTGATCATATTCTCTTATTTAAATTTCTCGAGGAAGAAAGTACTTCCTCTCCCCTCATAGTAGTCAAAGGGCGTAAGACTTGTTAGATGCAAGCTGCCATAGGACTTCGATCATCGATTAGCGATCGTCTTGTCAATTTTACTCTCTGTCTCGTAAGCCGTCAGTACCGTTGCATTTTTGTTCCGGTAAAACCCGCTCCATGCTCGTAATTCGTGATGAAGTGATTTAAATTAAAGTCGAACAAATTCTCAAATATATTATTAATTAAATAAGTTTCAAATCAATTTTAAAGTTATGCCATAAAATACGTTTTGCTCATCATGAATAGATTTCCGAACGTGAAAATAAATCTCACATTCCACCGTAATAAAATTAGAACAATCATTTCCGTTCTTAATGAATACCTTTATCCGCCTTTATATTTCTCGTTGGGAGCATAGACATAGAATTCTATGTTGTGTAATAATTGTTGCCATATGATAAGGACCGCCACTCTTATTATATTTGTAAATTCTCTTAAAGACTAGAGGTAATTAATGCATTCTATGTTTTATGGAAACGAAACAAATTATTCTTATTAAATATTTTCTAACATACTTGGTTTCTCAGTTCATCATTCTTTTATAATTATTTAAATGTTAATACTCGCTGTCTGTGTTGGCAACCCGAACATACATATGATTCGATTTAAAAGTAGTCAAAGTTAATTGATATTCGTGTCAGTAAAAGGGTCTCTAGTCCTCACCAACCGTTGAGCTAGTTCTTGGCGCATAGCACTGTGCCGTCGATTTCTGCTATCTGAGCTGTTGAGTTGGGTTTGAATTCAGTTTTGGTTCAGCTGAGTTTGAATCCGACTTGACTTGCGGTGGTGGTGGATTTCGACCGGTACAATATACACATTCGTCAATATCATCTATAAATATTTATACATGAAAACCTATTTTCTTTTAAATATAATTAATGAAACAAACAAATATATTTTCATCAAACGAACTAAAACTATCGTATAAAAAGATATTGTTTTTATTTTTATTTACTACTTACTTTCATCTTTTCTTTTTGGTAATAAGATGTTTTTCTTGTATAATAAACAAACACATACATTCAAAGAAAAATAAATGAAAAATATATAAAAATGTATGGTCTGGTTAATTTTGCTTTTATATCTGCAAGAAATGTCTGTCAAAATGTAACGTCATCGATAATTTTTTTATTACAAACACCAAAATTTTATAATTTACTTATACAGTTTATGGTAAAATGAAAATACACACAGACAAGAGAGTTTTTTCAATAATATTTAGCTTTATTATTGCTTAACATGCCTTCAATATAATTTTACTATATTATATTCATGGTATATAGTGGAGAGATATAGTGAAAATATATTGAAAGCATATTAGGCAGTAATGAAACTAAATATTATTACAAAAGCTACATTTTCTGTATGTATTTTCATTTTACTAGATATTATCTTGACTCAGAAAAGAAGTAAATTAGTAACAATTGAATTATATGTTTTATATAAATACAAAAAAAGATATTTATAGCTCAAATACTTTAGATATTCTAATTGAAAATCCTATAATATTTTCTACAGTGTATAGATAGATGTTATATTTAAATCCAGATATAGTCAAAATTACACAGAGGTAAAACTCTCCATACAGTGGTGCTATTCAGTGCAAGCCAGAGTAATCAATGGATACGGGAAATGCATAATATCTCTATCTAGTACCTATTCATTCAGTATCCCCAAACTAGTTTCTAACTTGTGACTTTTATCAGTGAGAAGCCTTGGATCTAAGAAAACTACACCTAGATCTTAGGATTTAATACAACCCTCCAGCTATAACTTTTTACCTTATTAGCTAACTATAAAGCTTTGAGTCCAAAATAAAAAACAAAATATTTTCAGTTTAAGCTCATTAACTTATATAGTGTATGCATCTGAACTCAGTTGAGCATCCATTCTTTTTGGTGTCTTTGGTTCATTAATAACCACAGCCACCATAATCCTATTGGGTAGGATTGGTATTAAACCAACAAACATTACATAGCCACCATTCTTTATACTTACACAATCTATTTTCACAGAGACAAAACTCTCCACACAGTAGCACCACTTAGTGCAAGACAGAGTAATCAATGGATGCAGGAAGGTTTTTGCATAAAATCTCTATTTAGTGCCTATTCATCCAATATTCACATACTAGTTTTTTGTGACTTTCATCAGTCAGGAGCCTTGGATCTGAAAACATGACACCTAGATCTTAGGATCTAAGCAATCTGTCAGAAGTCACCTTTTATCTTATTAGCTAACTAGAAAGCTTTGAGTCCAAAATGAACACACAATAATGTTTTCAATTCAAGCTCATTAGCTTATATAGTTATATTGATCTGAACTCATTTCAGTATCCATATTTTTTGGGTGTTTTTGATTCTTTAATAACTACAGTCAACATTATATAAATTTACACATAGATAGAGGTAAAAATATTTAAAAGAAAACATGAATTTTATTATCATATAAAAATAATTGAGTGTGTGGTATGTTTACATCATTGGGTGTCTTCTCATTTTAATGTTGCATTTAATGTTGGACCAAACTTTAGTAGATTAATTATTAATGGAAAAATTGCTGTTGATAAAATCATCACATGCAATATTATTTATAAACCGAAGCACTGATGAATGTCCAATTACATTGATAAGGCAAAATGTGCATTGAAAAAAAGAATCCATAAATATTGATATTTATATAATAAATTGCAATTTTCTGTGGACAAATTTAAATTTGTTTTTGCTGAATATTTAGTTATTTGTTATGAATGTTTTTGCTTTAACAATGTTTTATTTGAAAAATGAGAATCATATTTTATAAATATGATAAACAACTTATTAAATAAACAACATAATTATGTTAATATACATAAATTGAGGAAAGTTGGTCATTTTCGTTGGAACATGAATGTTGTGTAATTTTAATGAGATTTTTTTTTTTTTTTAAGTTTTAACTGTTAAATGCTATTCAGGATGGCATATGTGTCGTAAACTGGTTAAAATATTTTATTTTTTTATATTAGAATACTGAATATTGTAGAAGTTTTTGTTTATATATATAAACACTATTATTAATATAAAATTAAATTTATATTCTTTTTTTGCTTATTGAAAAATGTTGAATGCCTTATTAGATTTTCTTTTTTGTAGTAAGTAATTAATGAAAAAGTAAATAAAATAATTTACTATACCTAAAACTATTTATTAAAGATAATTATTGTTCAATTTTCTTCAAGTAAAACTCGTCTTTAAGACATTTGTAATTTATCTTTTTTTTTTTTTTGCAGATGAGAAAGTTTTGTTTGGAAACACAATTGTCATCTAAACGTCAAACTCCACATGTCGGATATTTATCAGTCAGACATGTGGAGGAAATAGGTATATAATAATAACAACAATATGATATTCTACCTATAAAAGGCTTTCTTCATAATATTTAATTGTTACTATATATGATTTATTATCAATAACGTTATGCTAATTTTTAGTTGGATTTAAAATTGTTGATTTTTATATTTTTGTTTGATCTTGAAATAATTTAGTTATAACTGATTATTTTCAAAAGTAGGAAAAAATAATGATAAATTGAGCCTACAAAGATGAGTATAATTCTTCCAGAAAATGTTTGTTTTCTGATTCAGTATTTTACAATTATGTATTGAACTGCAAAAATATTTTGGATGGTAATAATAAAACATAATAGAATGTTTTATTGCTTAGGAATTCATAAAAGGTTTAAGCTCTCGAATTGACAATACTGGAATTATATTTTATGGACATTGTGTTCCAGTACCTTCTCACTACATTAAAGTGCACAGTAGTAAAATAAAATTAATAAAATTTATAATGAATGTAAAATATTGAATAAATAAACAATTAAGATGATTGACACTTGTTATGTTTTCACAAAATTAAATGAATTGCACCAATAATTATTTAACATTTCAAAGACAAGTGGTTGATCATCATCATCATCATCATCATCAACTATTATCAATCCACTGAAGGTCTCTCCAAGTTTAATCCATCTTTTCCAATCTTTAGCTTCTCTTCTCTACATCACCCCTGCACGCGTTCTTATTTCATCTATCCATCTCACATGTGGTCTCATTGTGGGTCTTTTACAATCTCTTGGAATCCAGTTTAAGATGTCAATTGTCCATATATTATCATCTCTTCTAGCAATATGTCCAGCCCAACTCCATTTCAGTCTTTTAATTTTTTTAATGAGTTCTGTAACACCTGTTTGTTCTCTTAACCATATATTGCATTTTTGATCTCTTCTTGTTATTCCCAACATGCTTTTCTTCATAATTCTTTGAGTGGGCTGAAGTCTCTGTATTGCTCTTCTATTAAGTGTCCAAGTCTCAGATCCATAAGAAAGAACTGGTAAAACACATTTATTAAAAACCTTCCTTTTCAAACACATAGGGGTATTTCCTTTTAGTATCAAGTTATTTCTACCAAAAGCACTTCAACCAAGTTTAATTCTATAATTAATTTCATCCATTATATTTTCATCTGTATTAATAATCTGACTAAGGTATTTGTAACTGTTAACTTCTTCTAACTCATCATAATCAATCTTTATTTTCATATATTAAGAATAATCCATTAAACATTACTTTAGTTATTTTAACTTTTATCTTTAGTCATACTTTCATCTGATAACTCCTGCAACATTTCCTGCAGCTCTAAAGCATTATTTGAAAAAACAACTACATCATCTGCAAAATCTAAATGTCTTAAATAATCTCCATTTACTTTCACTCCTTTAGCTTCCCATTTTAATCCACAAAATACTTATTGCAGCACTGCTGTAAAATGTTTTGGAGATATGGAGTTACCTTGTTTTACACCCTTCTCAGTGTTGACTTTCCTAGTATCATTATGTAATCTAATTGGTGCTGTTGCATTTTTATAAGTATTCTTTAAAATATGACAATATCCTGGATCTATACCTTGATAATCCAATGCTTTAATCCCTGAAGAAATGTTTATAGAATCAAATGCCTTTTCATAATCTACAAATCCAAAGCATAATGGCAACTCATATTTATTTGTCCTTTTTATAACTTCTCTCAATACCTGGATATGATCTTCTGTACTAAAATCACTTTTAAATCTAGTTTGTTCTCTTGGTTAGTGGAAATCCAATGTTCTCTGTAGATGAGTTGTAATTATCTTGGTAAAAAAATTGTATAAAACTGATAAAAGACTGATAGATCTGGTAATCTGTAATTTCGTGATCTTATACTCAGAGGTAAAAAGCCAATAAACTCACCACACTGACTAATGCCTATTGGCGAGCAACCCCTCCATGTTCATATACTATATGAATAATCACATAGTAATAACAGCTGCAACAACAATAATGTATGGAATAGATATTAGAAATTTGCCCTGCTCAATTCCTTTAAGGCCTCCAAGACGAAACAAAGGGTCTTCTTTCAGTTAATAGCAAACTCGCTTCTGCAGCCGGTTGATCATATATATAATAGTTAATTGAAAGTCAGATTTATTTTTCACTGATTTTCAGTTGATGACTTCATTAGGATCGACAACTTCTTGATTCTAATCAATTTTATAACTTGGACCTTTGCTTATCCGATAATCAGTGATAGTTTTTATAGGTAAAGTATTATTAGTAGTAATTTTGTTTATGACTAATTTCAAATTGATTATTGTTATTGGTGGGAATGTGTGTGTGTCAATGTTACAAGTAGATGAACATATTTTGAACTTAATATTATCACTGTTTGAGAATAAAATTAGTTATTTTATCAATCTTTTTTCTATTATAAGAAAAATAATTATTTTTAGTTTGAATTATCTTTAAATAATATAGAATATTAAAAAAGAAAACCTGTATTTTTTTAAAAAAAATATAAAATAAAAATTTCGTTCTGTGAAATAAAGATTTTTACTTTTTTTTTTTTTTTGTATTTTATTCAATATTTTTTTTAATTTTTTTTTTCTTGAAATAAAGACTTTTGAATGGTGTTGATTTACTAACGTATATAATGAAATACACAACTAGAATGCTGATAGCGATTATAATTCAAAGAAATTGATTGCCAGTAATTTAGTAATTTTTATAAGTAACAACAAAAATAGTTACCGTATCTTTTAATTTGCATATTGCAATAAAATGGTTATTAGATAAATTGCATTTAAGCATAAATTATTATTATTATTTTCATTTGTCAAATGCGTTGACCGGGAAGTGAACTCGGGCCAGGTGCTTGGAAGGCAGCTATGCTAACCACTAGGCCACCAGGTCGATAAACCTTGACAGAATGATTCATAGTTAACTTTTATCTCTTAGTAATGCTAAAGAGGATTATTATGATTTTCAAAAGGGTTCTGATTTATAAATAATAATAATTATTATGAATGTTTCTAGACTGAGTTTATTAGATGTAGTATAAATTGGTATAATTATCATCATCATCATCATTATTATTATAAATCAATAATCTTGTTTCAAATTTTTAATTGAAATTCTTGTTTTTTTTTTTTTGTTAGAGAAAATTTAGAACTGAACGTTATTCTAGTCAATTGTTTTATAATATGAAATTATTTTTGTATAATATTGCTTTATAGTATTGTTCTATTGTCTAATTATTTCCATCTGCCTTTAAGCAAAAAAACAGAATATTTCAACAATTAAACACAAAATCAAGCAAAATGTTACATTCTTTATACACATATTCTGTGCTATTGATGGACTCAACAATTAATCTAGATTTACTTTTAGTTAAATAATTACATAAATAGAATAGCTGACGTTAACTTCTATTGTGGAAACATGCCACTTAATTTATTTTGCTTTACACGTATTAATATAATCACACGCTGAGTATATATACATAGAGCCTAAATATATAAACACATACTTATACACTCCGAAAGAAAATGAAAATAAAGTAATTACAAAAAAAAGATTTATTGACTAAAAAAGATAAATAACTATTAAATAAAGAGAGAATCTAGGCTTTTTAACATTTGAAGATAAGAAAATCGGCCTTATTTTTTAAAAATGACAGATTCGCCAAGCAATGATTACATTTTAGACAAAATAAAGGTTATAAGAGAAAAATTGACATTGCAGACAATACTTTGTAAACTCATTATTTAAATTTGACTGGATGACATACAATTTGGAGACAGGAAAATGAGTTTGGATTATTGAATTTTGATTTAAATGTTTTGACAAAATCTTTTGTTAAAAATCTATCCTGTCAATGTCAAAATGGCACTGGTCCATATTCTAATAATTTACTGTACAATTTTGTCTTCATATTATTTAATATATGAACAATTTTAGAAATTTAGGGTGAAAAAATCCACTTGCAGTAATATAAACCCACATACACATGCATATAATAGTTTAATAAGCATTACGTAGTATAAATTTTTATTCAGTATGACGTTAAAAGAAAATTATAAGATTAACTTTTTAAAATTATAAACATAAGCAAAATAATTTTTAAAGTATGTACATGTAGAAAAGAATATTTAACCGTTAGTCATTATTATCACACTCGTAGAAGCGTGTTATATATATATAGAGTTGCACTAGTAGAAATGCATTCTCTAACAGCTAGACATAGCAGTCTGGATATCGCGAGCTTCATACACAATTAGCAAAATCATTGTGTCAAAGTTTAATCACTGATTACATTGTTGACAGAAAACCATTAACACAGCACAAGACTGAATGTGGTGCTAGCTGTGCTTTCTCTTGTGATGCAGAGAGATGGGGATTAAATTTAGTGAAGAAAAGTCAAATATAATGATGCTTAATACTGGGGAGAGAGAAGATGTAGAATTTTTATTGGGGGATATAAAGTTAAGTGTGGAGGATATATATATATATATAGTTATTTAGGAATCATCTTAGGTAATCAGAAAAATTGCTTGGATGAATGGGAGAAAAATTTGGTAAATGAAGCAAAGAAAAGAAAGGGTTTGGTAAAGAAATTAACAGTGTTTTCATATAATAAATAAGATGTAGCTAGAGTTGTATGAAAATGAGTTGTAGTAGCAGGGTTAACATATGGTGATGATGAATTATGTGTTAGTAAAGGGGTATTAGCTTACTTAGAGAAAGTACAAAGGGAAGTAGGAAGACATGCATTAGATGCAGAGGTGAGGCCAGCAAAGGGGGAAATTCAAAGAGAAATGGGATGGTCAAGTTTTTATATGAGAGATGCAAAAAGTAAAATGAAAATATTTGGTAGGTTGCAGTTTATGGATAATAAAAAAATAGCCAAAATAGTATTTAATTGGGTTATGAGTAAAGGGCAGCAACAAGATGGTTGAGAAAGGTAACGTGGTATGCAAAAGATTTGGATAAAGAATTTATATCAGTACACATGTATAAAAGATGGGATGATTGTGTTAGGAGGATTGTTAAGTGTTATAGTGGTAAGGAATGGGATAAAAGAATAGATGCATTAATAAAGAATAGGGAGTTGGAGAGATGGAGAACTAGTATGGAGAGTAAAAAGAGTTTAAATATATATAGAAGTAAACAGAACATTGGGTTTGAGTTAATTTGTGATAATAGTAAGGAAAGTAGTTTATTGTTTAAGGCTTGAACAGAATCTTTAGCAACAAGAGACTATACATATAAATGGAAAAATATCGGTGATTTAGTCTGCAAATTGTGCAAGGAAGGTATAGAAAATATTAGGCATCTGTTGATTGAGTGTAAATGCTTGAAAGCAGAAAGGGTACAAATAATGAAGTTATGGGAGAATAAATATGAACAAAATGATTATACAGAAAGTGGGTTATTGGTTTTTATGCTGGGTTTGGAAAAAGATAAGGAGGATTTAGATATAAAAGTCATGGAGTTGACAAAGATCATGATGTGGAAATGGGATGGAGCACATTATTGGAAAGCTTAGGGTGGTGAATAGAAAGGGAAGGTAAAGTGGTTAACAGGTTTCTTTGGGCTAGTTGCTGAGAGATTTCTGACTCCATTTAAGGAGAAGTCACGGTACATCACATCACAATGAATGTGATTTCTTACCAGTTCACAAAACAAACACATATTGTCAAATAGCAATAATGATTAAAATATGTATGAAAAAATGTAAAATAAATTACACATAAAAACATATTGTTTTGAATAAAATTAAATACTGTAGTTAATAAAAAAAGTAAAAAAAGTTTGTCTTGTATCAATTTTTTTCAAATATTTGAAATTTTTTATTAGTCATGCTTTATTTCCTTTTTTTTTATATGAATTTTAAAGTAATTTTTTCTTGCTGCTTTGCTTTTATGCAATTTCTGAAAATTACAGAATGTATCCCCCATTTTTCAAGGTAAGTTAAGTCTATTTTTGTGCATTTTTTTAATGCGGATTTTCTGTGGAACCTATCTACCACATAAAACGAGACACAGGTGTATATATTAAAATTTTTGATCATTGTTATTTAAAAAGTAAGCCCAAATTCACACATGTTAAGAGTATTTTATTAAAACAACTTTTGTTTAATTATGGAATGAATATTCAATATATATATATATATATATATATATAATAAATTAAGTTTGATTTCTGTATTCTTACCAAAATATATATAATATTTAAATTTATATATATTAAATAAAATAATATTCATATAATTTAACTTATTTTATTAAAAGTACTTTCTACTATATTCCTTTTAGTCTTTATCAACTATATAATGTTGAATAATCAAAATGATACATCATTTCATAACTCCTATAATTTAATTAATTTCTCCCACAATTCTGTTATTTTAATGTTTGATGATTGACGATTTCTTGAAATTAATATAGCTTCTTTTATTTTATGTTTATTGTGGCAACATTCAATTTGTATAATTTTTATAATCAAATTGAAATCTGTTATATTTGATCATAATAAAACTTGTAAATATAGATTTAAAATTTGATTATAAAAAACATAAAATATTATAGAAATTGAACGTTGCCACAATAAACGTAAAATAAAAGAGGCTATATTAATTTCAAGAAATCGTCAAATGCTAATGAATCGTCTATCATCAAACATTAAAATAATAGAATTGTGGGAGAACTGAATTGAATTATGAGAGTTATGAAATGATGTCTCGTTTTGATTATTTAATGTTATATAGTTGATAAAGACTAAAAGGAATATAGTTAAAAGTACTTCTAATAAAATAAGTTAAATTATATTAATATTACTGTAATATATATATATATATATAAATTGATTATTATGTATGTATATGAAATAGTTTATTGCATGGAAATAAAGCACATGATCATGATCCATTTCCCCCAAGTTCCAGAAACTGCCCCTCTGTCATTACACTAAACCACGTAGAGCAGTTAAAATATTATGGATTATAGACACAGATACAATAGATTACTACTCTTCAGTAAATCTTTAAATAATTTCAGCCAACAAATATAAACAATTTTTTTCATCTGCTAAAAGTGATATATGATGGATTTCAATGCCACATGTGTTTAAAGTTTACAGACAAATTAAAGACTTATGAATTTAAGTCTTAGTATGTAATTGAATATTACATTTAATAGACCTATTAGTAACATAAACTAAATATTTACATTTAATAATGCATATAGTAATCAGGATTATGGAGCATTAGACTAAAAGAGGCAAGAACAAATCTACAAGTCTGCTAATAATATATACAATATTTAACAGCCACTCATTAATGAGTATAGCCATTCCAACTCAAAAGAGAAAAAAAAACTACTCTAAAAATGAGTTTTGTGATGACTATACAAACTCATCTGTGAAACACAAATACAACATGCTGGTTCATTTTCTTACTTATATAATATTTTACCATGTTGTCTTAATTTCTGTAGTACAAAATGTTTCTTTATAAAGTATATCAACATCATGTCTAATTGTAGCCCTTTAATATATTCTACTATTTACCATATTTATCCATTGAAAATAATTGACACTGCATTTCTTTGGTTAATAATCTTTATAATAAATATGGGATCTACTTCTCCCATAAATTCCATGCTTAAATTCACTATAAAACATTATTTTAGAAAATCATGTATTATTTATTTATTTATATGTCCAATCCAAAAGTGATGTAATTTTTACGGTAATGGAATCTATAATATCATATCCAGTAAATTGGAAAACATAGTGGTTAGTTTTCTAAACTTCAATATATTTTATACTTTTAAAAACATCATTAAATAAAACTTTTCTAATGACTTAATATTATGTTGATAGGGTGTCCACGTTTTACATCCATACAATAAATTAGGTAAAATAATTTGCTCTATATACAACTAACTTGTTACAGCAATAATTTCTTTATGATTAAATACTCTAGATTTGAATACATTAACATCAGCAGTGCATTGACTTATATCTTGCATTTTAACATCTAATTTCATTTTTTATTTATAAAACTACTAAGACATTTAACTGGTTTGCATTCTCAAGTTGATAACCATCCATATAGAAAGTTGCTGAGAATTTGTCTTCTGTCACTGACTGATAAAGAGCTTAAATTTTCTGAACTTTAATTAATAAACCAAAGTCTGTATATACTACATTTGAAACCTTAAGTACATTCTACGTTAAACTGGCAAAATAATGCAAACATCAGTATACTGTAAATACAAAATACAAGAAGAAACTTTTGTTCTTACTTTTAATCAATTCAAGTCAAAAAAATCTACTGTCAAACCTGTCTTATCTTTATGTCTGTTTGATTAAGCTTCCAATAAACAATTCCAATGATTATTGTCATAAAAATTGAAAACAATATTGGAGAAAATAAACATCCTTGTTTAAAAACAGCCTTTATTTCAATTGCTTGTTTTTTCATCTGTAACAATAGTATTTCTTTTCAGTTCATCATATAGCAGTTGTATAATTGAATAAATTTTGGTGGACAACCAAGTAATTTTTAACAGTGCAGTAGATCTGTCTTATTAACAGAATCAAGTGCCTTGACCAAACCAGTAAAAGCAATATATAAATCATTCCTGTGTTCTTATCACTTTGGCAACAATAAATGCTTCATGATTCTCTAAAACCACTTTGGATTTACTCAAATAACTATTCATTTGAGATGGGAAATGCTTCATGATTCTCTAAAACCACTTTGGATTTACTCAAATAACTATTCATTTGAGACGGGAAATGCTTCATGATTCTCTAAAACCACTTTGGATTTACTCAAATAATTATTCATTTGAGACGGGAAATGCTTCATGATTCTCTAAAACCACTTTGGATTTACTCAAATACCTATTCATTTGAGATGGGAAATGCTTCATGATTCTCTAAAACCACTTTGGATTTACTCAAATAACTCTTCATTTGAGACTGGAAGTAATCATTCAACAATGTTCTTGAGAATACCTTTGCTGTAGTAAATAGTGGACGACAAAGATATTCCATGATAATTACTGCGTTCTAATGTAATTCCTTTCTTTTTAAAAATTGGAACAATAAAAGCCTTCTTAAGATTAGTTGGAATAACATTATGGATCTACATATTCCTAAAAAATCATTCAATATTTTTGAAGTTAATGTATTTCTATCATATTTTATAAACTTCTTCACATATCTCATCAGGATTTGCAGCTTTTCTATTTTTAAAGTTACAAAAAAACTATTTTAACTTCACTAAGCTGAAAACGTTTATCCAAATATAAATAAATAGATAATTCATTAAAAACTATGATCTCAATTATTGTATCATTATTCAGAAGATTAAAATAATCTTTTCACCTGTTTAAAATATCTCTATCATCATATAAGAAAGTGATATTTTTTGATTTAATAAGATTGTGATATTATTTGTCAGGTCCATACATTGCTTTAAATGTGTCAAAAATTTATTAGTAACATAAAAGATAAATAGATTAAGTATTTACATTTTTTATTGCATGTAATAATAGCAGCTAAGTAAAGTACTTCAGCTATGTTGTTAAAAGACATTAAAATAGATGTCAGATTTTATGTGCATAAAGCACAATGACCAAACACGGATTAAGGAGGCTTACATTAATTCCATGCATCCTAATAAATTAATCAAAAATTAATTATTATGCAAATTACTATTAAATAACATTTGTTTTAATTACATATATAATTTGCATTTATACTGTATATATATTAATTTATTTGTTCATTTTTTAGAGGTTATGTTTTAATATTTTTACATTGTATCTAATAATAATAAATTTACATTTATTTATTTATTTATTATAACACAAACATATGCTACACTTCATGGACTCTGGGGGCATATTAGTTTTGGTTATGAAGGTTATCATTGACATTCTTTAGACTTAACACTTTCAAAAATAGAAAAAAGTGAATAAACGTTTGCTATAAAATAACTTTAAAACTTAAATTAGTATTTATGTGGCATTTCTAACGTAAAATGTCAAATTGCTTACACTAATAGACAAACTTTCTAAAATAGACTGCAACAAAGTATGCTTTATTTTTATCTAAAACAAAAATTCAATTTTAATTTTTTTAGAGGATTAATTAACCTTAGTTAATTAAGACGAGCCATCCAATAACAAAAAAATAAAATTAGTTTAAGTAATAATTTTAAACAAAAACAAAAACAAAACAAAAAAACATAGAGGTTACAAAATGAAGTAAAATTATATTTTAAATCTAAAAATGAAAAATATTTAAGAAAGTGAAAAAATAGGAATGTAATACGAAAATAAGTTTTTAATTAAAAAAAAAAGTTGATGATTGTCTTGATTTGTAAAGCTTATATATTTTTATTTTATTTTACTTATGTTTTTATAATTAACGTTAAATTCAAGTGTGAAAATTGTACAATTACTACACACAAATATTAGCAGTTCTAAAAATAATCTTATTATATCTATCTGAGTCAGAATGTTCCAGCAATTAGAAAATAGCAAAAAAAAAAATTGAAACTTTTCTTACTGTGCTAAAATATTTTTAAAAAAGGTTATTGCCAACTAATGGTCTTATACTGAGCTGACAAAATGTTATGGTATGTTCATTATATGCATATACATCAACTGAAAAAAATGGTAAAGTTGAAGACCTTAAACACATATACAAAACCTACTCGTATTATACATAATTAAGATTCTAAATTTGTGGACTTTCTGTAATCAGACTTAAGCAGCATAAAAGTTATTTGAACATCAGAGTAATATGTTTTTCTAAAGGTTTGTAGATAATTAAAAACTGCTCATTTTAGGGTATTCTTTCATATCTAATGATATGAAATATGTCAATGCAAACAGAATGATGAGTGGTTTGTGAAAAATGTGTAGTGTTAAATATCTTACAACATTACTCATGAATTATGGCAGTATTCCATGTTCACAAGATGATGACATTGATAAACCTTAACATTAACAGGTGGTAAAATTACATTCAATCAATATCATTTTATCAGAAGGTTTACTAAATTTCTATCAATCACTAATGTGCAAAAAACTTTTTAATTATTCCAAAATGAAAATTTGAGTAGATAATCTATAAAAATTTGATAAAATTTTAGATGTAATTTAGTAACTATGATTATAGTATAATACAATAAGTGTAACCTGTTCTATTCATTAAAGAAATCTCTATGTAAATTTTTCTTGTCCATAGCAACTACTATATATAGTATGAACAATAATAATAAAAGAACAAAATAATTTGAAAATAAAATCTTTATTTTTGATTAACTGAAATAAGAATTATAAAATAATCTACACAATTGTTTTTATTTTTTATTTATTGTAAATATATCATAGAACAATTAAACATATTATTTAAACAATATGAATGCTAAAAATGAATAAAAATTTTATGTCTATTTAAATGTTAGAAAAGTATTTATGATATATAACACTGAATAAATATATATATATATACTAGAAAATATTAACATTGGATCAGAAAGAAAGTACTTACTTCTGTTTATAATAATAAAATGTTAAAAAAAATAGGCTGTTTTTTTAAAACTTAAGAGAATTAAAAAAAAGTGTCCTCAAAAAAAAAAAGAAAAAAAAAAAGAAATCATTATGATGAGACTTATTAATATAACAGTGTGAAAGAATCCGAGAAGAAAGATTAAATAAAACATTTATCCATGATAAGATAAATTGTTATATTTTTTGCACAAAATTCACATTTTAAAAATGCATTCATTCATAAACATAATTTTGGTAGCCTCTAGTTATTAACATGAAGTTCTAACTGGGAAAACATATTTTTTAATGACAGTAAAGTATTGGTGTTCTTTGCAGTCTAAACACTCAAGTGCTACTAGTTACTGGTTAACGAAATATGTACTTTTTTGTCATTAAAAATAATATAATATTTATCTAAAATTCTCAAAATAATTACTAAAATTACTAGAATTTATAAGAAAATAGGTTATAAGCTACAGCTTTAGTAGTACAATTAAATTCTAAATAATAATAATAACTCAAACAATCTCATATTTTTTTATTGTACAACCAAGACAATTCTTACATCTAAATCATCATATAAATGACTAAATAATGTCATGCATTTTAATTATAAAATTAAAGCAATGTCACATCAAATAAAAATATCATAGTACCATGTTGTCTTGAAAATAAGACTTAATTAGAAAATAAGCCCTAGCATGATTTTCAGCACATGGTTTTATAAGCCCTACATTGGTGGTCGAGAGGTCAGTGTGACTGCCTTGCACTTACAGGCAGTTGCCTGGGTTGCGGGTTCATGTCCCGGCCGATGCTATGACACTTAAAAAAAAATAAAAAATAAAAGTTCTAGTTAAGATGATCACTTTATTGAACCACATGATGCTGAATTATAAAGTAATGAATGTTTAAATAGATATAAATGTAGATTTCTGTATTTGAATAAATGTTATTCAGAATTATTTTCCAAACAGATTCATAACTAATGATTTTAATAAACCTGCAAACACAATTTTACTTTTCATTTATCAATTCCCATTCATTCAGTATTTCATAAGAATTCCACATTCAATTGATCTCCAAATGTATATATTGTAAATAAATCAACATTGATATCCAAAAAGGCAGAAGTTCATAACTAATGTTGATCTTGATTCATAAATTAATCAAGCTAGTTTAACATTTCATAGATTATTTTAAATTAAATATTACTAATTTAACAGAATGTAAATAACTTTTTAATATTCTTGTATTGAATAAAAATGTTCTGTGATAAGATTATAATTCTAATCAGTACATATTTAAGCAGTAGTAAAAGTAAAAGTTATTTATATGCTGTTACAATTACTAATATTGAATAAAGGTACATTTTTGTATTTGAATAAATATATATTTTTGTACATGGAAAAATAAACATCCCCTGAAAATAAACCCTTAGTCATCGTTTGGAACAAAAATTAATATAAGTTCTGGCCTTATTTTCAGGGAATCATGGTAATACAAAATTGGAAAAAAAATCCTAAGGGATACTGGATTTCATGAATTTTTACCAATTTGTAAATATCAACTAAAAATAGAAAATGTACTATATATTATTATATGAGCACAGAATTTCACATGACCCACCACTCTCCACTCTATCTCATAACACTGATACACTTGAACACATATATGTCAAAAAGATAAATAATCACCAATATACGTTTTTCATGCTAAACTGGCAATCATCAGTTGGTCCAGATTACCATCTTCACACATATACACTATGCCAATCTTCATACTTTAATGGACAGGCATCAATCTACTCCACACTCCAACTCTTCAACCGTCCATCCAATTAAAAATCTGATGATGGAATGCTCAAAGACCACCCTGAGGCTGAGATTTTTGTCACACTGATGTTGACCTAAAGTCAACCTGATTCCTCATGTACAGGACATAATACATTTAATACATATACAAGAGATGGGCAGACATCTTTACTATGTAATAACTGAAACACAGGCTTATTATATATCTGTGTCTATATATGTAATATATAGGGTATATGAGCACAGACTTTCACATAACTCACCACTTTCCACTCTATCTCATAACACTGATACACTTGAACACTTATATGTCAAAAAAGATAAATAATCACCAATATATGTATTTCATGCTAAAACAGCAATCATCAGTTGGTCCAGATTACCATCTCCACACATATATGCTAGAAGTGCTCAGATATATATTAAGATAGCCAATGCTCATATTTTAATAAACAGGCTTCAATCTACTCCACACTCCAACTCTTCAACCATCCATTCAATTGAAAATCTGATGATGGAATCCTCTGAGCACTTATAGCATATATGTGTAGAGATGATAATCTGGACCAACTGATGATTGCTGGTTTAGCATGAAATACTATATTGGTGATTATTTATCTTTTCAACATATATGTGTTCAAGTGTATCAGTGTTATGAGATAGAGTGGAGAGTGGTGGGTTGTGTGAAAGTCTGTGCTCATATACCCTGTATACTACATATATAGACACAGGTATATAATAAGCCTGTGTTTCAGTTATTACATAGTAGAGATGTCTTCCCATCCCTTGTATATGTATTAAATAGATTATGTCCTGTATATGAGGGGTCAGATTTATCTTAGGTCAACATAGGTGTGACAAGAATCTCAGCCTCAGGGTGGCATTTGAGCATTCCATCATCAAATTTTCAATTGGATGGATGGTTGAAGAGTTGGAGTATGGAGTAGATTGAAGCATGTCCATTAAAGTATGAGGATTTGCTACCTTAATATATATCTGAGCACTTATATTATATATGTGTGGAGATGGTAATCTGGACCAACTGATGATAGCCAGTTTAGCATGAAATACATATATTGGTGATTATTTATCTTTTAAACATATATGTGTTCAAATGTATCAGTGTTATGAGATAGAGTGGAGTGTCATGTGAAAGTCTGTGCTCATATACCCTATATATTACATATATAGACACAGGTGTATAATTAGCCCGTGTTTCAGTTATTATATATTACTATGTTAATTATTATATATAGTATGTACATTAAAAAATCAATATATGCTTTACTTTAAAAAAAAATTAAAAAAAATTTGACCAAATTAATTCACTTACCAATAAATAAAAAAGAAATAATAATTTCTTTTTTTTTTAAATTTTAGTTCACATTGCTACTGTTGGTCACTAGCATTGTCATAACCTCATCACAAATAATTTATTGCAAATATTATCATAAAAGAATATGCCTATAATTTATTAAATTAAAATCCTCAATGAATTGTACCTGTTGAATTTTACCACCCTCAGTTTTTGTCATAAAAAAATAAGCAAAAAGAATTGCTTTATTGTTGTTGGATGTGTTAAGGCAATGTCTGCCAAACTGTGTGCTAGCACACAATTAGTGCACTACCAGAGATTCTATGTATGCCTAGAAAGATTTTAAAAAATATATAAATAACACACAAGGATGCCATAGACCATTCGACTGTGAGTCACCCTATGATAGTTTCAGGAAACAAAGATCCGAGATTATTCACAAAGTTTGACTGTGTTCTATAACAATACCATGTCAAATATATTTAACAGTAACAGACAAAGTAGGGCAGTAATTATATTAGTAAAATTCATACTGTGGTTAAAATAAATTAAACAATTTGTTATATAAATGTTAGTGATAGTGATTAGTTAGGAATTGGTTAGTTTAAAATAGTTGTAATTGTAAATGTAGAGTAAAATATTATAAATTAATTATGTTACATGGTGAACAGTAGTTTTGCTACAATATATTATATTTCTTCATTAATAAAGTTAAACTGAGATTGTCTGTAAGTAAATTGTTTAGTACTCCTAGTAGTTTTTAGTTTAAGATTTATTTATAATTTACATAAATTATTTTATGTTAATTTTAATCAAATTTAGTGAAGAGAAAATATCTAAAATATGAACAAATTTTTATTGAGACCTCAGAAAACTGAAAATGAGAGTTATAGCAAAAAAAAAACAAAAAAAAAACAAACACCAAATAAAAAGTCCACCTCATCAAAATGAAAATATAATAAAAATTACATCCAATGTTGTTTTACGTTATAAGAAAAAAGACAACTCAGTTCATTTTTGTATGATTTGTTTAACAACACTCTCAAAGGAAGTAATGGTTATCAGTAAACATTAATGTCATTTACTAACAAATCACCACAACATAAGGACAAACCAAAAAAAAATACTTTGAAATGCTAAAAATAATTAAAAATTCAATCAAAAAGGCTAAAGGAATTTCAGTTGAACCCTGAGAAAGCTGAAATTACTAGTTAAAAGACTGTCCAGATTTGGGAAAAAAAGAAAATAACACTTTCTGATGCTGAAAACATTATTTTTCCAGTCTTGAACATTACTGTTAGCACAACGATTAGTTATAAAACCATTAAACAAATTAAGACCATTCCTTTGTTAGCCCTCACAAATTCTCATGAAATTCAAGACATTCTATTAGACCATTGATGATCAGCTCCATGAACATTTGACTGAAGCAAAAAATGAACTTGAAAACTTGTGGGCCTTATAAATTGATGAAAGGGCAGACAGACATCAGCAACCAAAGCTCAACTAATTTCATTTCTGTGAATCATTTTGATGTGAATTGAAAGAATAAATAACAGGAGATGATAAATCAAATTGTCATATTGAGAGGAATGCAGTGGAAAACTTGCATTAGAATTTGCATGGATGGTGTTCTATTGATGCAGGATTGAAAAAAGCTTTGTGGTTCATGTATTACAAAAAAAAATTATAACTTAAAATTGTACATTGCATGATTTACTGTGAAGTTTTGGTGTCAAAATCTCTATCTAGTGATCCCCTGAAGATGATGGATAATATAGTTAAAGTGGTGAATTACATAAAATCACATTCCCTACATTGCAGACTTTTTGCATCACTAGATGAAACTATAGGTTCTGGTTTTAAGTGTTTACTGCTTCATACAGAAGTGCTATGACTCTCAAAAGAAAAAGTGCTCATATGATTTATCTCATTGTGAACTGAAATAATATGATTCTTTGATGCTGAAAATTCTGGATTTGAATTTCTTAACAATGATAATTGCTGGCTGGAAGTAGCATTTCTCAATTATCTTTTTGAGAAGTTGATACATTTTAAATTTGAGTCTGCAAGGAGTGAGTTGAAAATATCATTGCAATTACAAGAAAATTAAAGTCTTTCACCAACAAGTTAGAAGCGTGAATCTGGAAAGTTAAAAACTTGCAGCTCAATTGATTTTCAGGAATAGAGGCTTTTCCGAACAAATTAAAAATATTGCCAGAAGTGCAGAAAACAGGAAACCTCTCTGTATCCTTTTCTAAGTATTTCCCATCACTTGATTGTTAAATGTACCAGTGGGCCATCAATTCTTTTGCAAGATACACCACTACACACCTGCCATTAACATTAAGAGAAGAAAAAAATTAATAGATTTGAAAAATGATCCTGTGCAAAAGGCCTCATTTTCTATGCTAGAATTGCCAGCATTTTGGATTTCATTTTGGAGCCAATATTCTCGATTAGTTACTACAGCCATTCAATCTCTGTTGCCCTTTGGATCATTATATCTTTGTGAATTCAGTTTCTTGGTGCTTATGGAAATAAAAAAAAAGTAGGAATGATTACAGATGGTAGATGAGTTATGTGTTTGTTTATCTAATTTAGAGCTGTGTTTTGACAAAATTCTTTCTCATAATCAATTACATCCTTCTCATTAATAATATTATTATTGAAAATGTTAAAAAATTAACCATCAAACAGATTTTCCAAAATCAGTAAAAGCATTTAAAAAATAAAAAGATTAAAACTTAAAAAATTGTTAAAAATATATAAAGATATATAATTATTAGGTTCATTAAAATATTATATTTTATGAAATATTTAATATGAAGTATTATTATGTACAATGTTTTATACTATTACATATATTTATGTATAAATATGTACTAATTGTCATATATATGTGAATATTGTAACTGTGATAACATCTGCAGTTCAGTTGAATGTGTAAGAAAGTATCAATGAATTAAATTTATTTGATGGCATTTATAAAAAGTGATTAAAGAACGTGTATAAATAGTACTATACACATATATACAAATCAATACATAAAATAATAAAAAGTTATGAGAAATTATAATACCTCCAGAAATATAAGCTTATATCATGGTCAGTTGACTGGTTAAACTAAATATGATATAGTTTTTAGCTTACTACTGTATCTGATATAAGAATTATAAACTCAGATACAGACATTTTGCATGTGTGAAAATTTAAAGTATAACTCTTAATTTGTTAAGCATTGGTGGCCTAGTGGTTAGCATAGCTGCCTTCCAAGCAGCTGGCTTAAGTTTGCTTCCCAGTCAACGCATTTGACATATGAAAAAAAAAACTCTTAATTTTTACAAGCAACCAAGCTTCTCCTGCAAAGAGCTATATATAATAATTTAAATATTTTTACATTTATCGATGTAAATGTTGAAATATAATGAAATTTTTTTTTATGTGATAATCTAGATAAAATGCCATAATATAAAATTTTGCAAAAGTTGTTATACTTAAAATTTTAACATATATAATGGATATATCCCTGACATATCTCTTACATAATTTAAGTATCAAGTTAAAATCAACTTTTAGTAGAATAGCATAGTTGGTTAGAATGACTTTTTAAATTCAATATTCACAAATCTGATAGTCCAAGTTCGATACACATTCTAGTACTGTCTCTAGTCAAGTTAACAACAGCTGAAGAAGAGAAGCGAATAAAACCCTCAAAACATTGTTTTCAATTAACCTGTGTGTTATTACTAACAGCGGAATGTATTTGAAAAGTTTATATGAAGTTTTAATTTTTCTAAAGATATTTAATAATAAATATTAAATGACGGAAATAATCCAGTATTTAATTATTAATAAATTATCAGCTTCACACACTATATGTATGAAGTGAGTCAAACAAATATTATTATTATTATTATTATTACTACGTCAATTTGCATTGCAAAATAAAATTAATTTGCCTCGCTATATAGTAGATGAAATAATGTCTAAATTATTATAAGTAAAAAATCCCATTACATTTCGATGTTTTGGCACATATATATTTTGGACATATATTGTAATGGCTAAAAAGGTTAATGTAATGTCTCTAATTATAGAGATTATAATAAAAACGAAACTAAAATAAATAACCAAATAATTTATTGGTTAATATAAATTTGAAAGAACATGGGCTGAATTCGAGGACTTTGAGATCCAGAGTTCGATACACCATCATTATATCTAATCATATTTTAATAAATTAAAATGCTATACTCATGTATCTACATATATATAAACCATTTTTTTTTAAAATTTATACTAAACATGTGAAATAACGGATTAAAAATAAAACTTAAACATAAAATTTATATAATCACCTTTTAATAATCAATTATTTAATAGTTAAAATTAAGAAAAAGCGGATTTTATTTTTTAAATAAGAACATTTTTCTCTTTTTACATCTAAAATCTATTTTATGTTCGCTTACCACTTAATAATATTTCATTTCCTGTAACTATATCAGGTCTGACTTTTTGAAATCTCCGAAGTAAGACTAAATGAAGAAGAAAAAAAAGAGCAGACATTTTTTCCTTTCAGCCTTTATCTCTTTTGACAGAAGACTTGAGCTTGGTAAATTGAAGAATATTGCTATATTAAATAACCTTAAAATTTAATCTTTTTTTCATAATCTGATGATGAAAATAGTTTAGATTTATTAAATTACAGTGGTGTATTAAGAATTAAAACTTCTGTTTTTTTTTCATAGAGATTTATTCTAATTTAAATGCCATATTACAGGAATAACATAGAATAAAAAAAGCCGTTCACATAATATGTGAAATTAATTCTCTTGTATAGAAGTTAACATATAAATAAAGCAGATATAATTTTGCTTATTAAATATATAATTAAAAAAAAGGAAGGCGAAAAAACATCAAATTCGAGATAAAAATAAGTCCTTGAAAAAGACAGAAAAAATATGTAAATTTAAATTATATATATATATATATGTAAATTTAAATTATATATATATATAGTTAAAAGACTGAGGGGAAAGGTAATACGTTCACATGTCTTGTCTCTGGTTGGTATTCAAATACAAAATACATAGTTAAAAGAAAAAAATACATATCACTAATACTATTGAAAAATTTAAAATCTGAAATGCACTTGTACTGGACATTTCATTAAAGGAGATGGAAAAGTAAATGCACAACTAAAATGTAAGAAATTGTAAAGAACATAGAAAGCAAGGATTTGCGACATAGATGTAGAGAAACAAAAACTATGAACTGTAGAAACTGGATTAAGTTTGGAAAGACATTCACATTGTGTGTACCAATAATGATTAAACATGGTAATATTTTTTGGTTGTAATTTATAGTATAGGTTCTATGCATTTCATGAATAAAATAATATGTAACAAATATCAACACCTCAAACAAGTGAGAACTTTCTGTGTTTTTATTCCATCTCAAGACGTATTCCTTTTTATTATTAAAGATCCTGAATTCAAGTTTAAGTCAATGTTTATTGTTGTTCATTATGGTTTTATCTGTAATGATAATGTGGTCAAGATATTTATAATTATTATCTTTATCATTAACTTCAATCTTTATTTTCTTCCTTATGAAAATTTTTTGAACAATAGCTTTTAAATATTTATCTTTAGTTCTTTTTAAATTTCATTTCATAAATTCTGGAATTCTTTCTGAAGCTGTAAAACATTATTTGCAAAAACAATCACAAACTTTTCAAAACTGAAATGACTTAAAAAATGTCCAGTTATTTATTTTTTCTTAGTATTGTATTATAAATAAGCAAAATATTTTCTATGCTATAAAATTCTTGGAGATATATCACTGTTAATCTTAATTATTTTAGTGTTACCATATAAATTAATCTCACTACTGTTGCAATTTGATAAATATAGCAACTCATATTCATTAGTTCTTTCAACAACTTCTTTTAATATGATTAACTATGCTATTACCCTTTTAAAATCCAGAATGCTTTTTAATGATTGTGAGTTAAATATTCCCAGGGGAATATTCTCAGTGGATGAGTATATGAATTGATTTTAGTAAAAAATCTTATATAGAATTGATATTAGACTAATAACTTTGTAATTTTTAAAGTTTACTATTTTCATGTGTTGAGTGCCAACATCACTACTCATTTTTCTATTCATCTGGTACAACATTATTATTTCTGTTTCTCTATATATTTCTGTCAATAATTTTTTTACATCTTTTCTGTTTTTTTTAAAGATATCATTAATAATTACATATTTTCAGGAATTTTTTATTATTTTTATATGTAATTGTACGAATCTCTTCTTTACTTATTGTACATAGTAATTCAAAAGATAAAATATTATAATTGTTATAGAGGCTTACTTGTCTTTACACTTGCCTAAATAGCATTTAAAACATCACCCTCTCTTAACAATCTTCTGAACAATACTAAAGACAGAACTCAATTCAAACTCACTCCTCAAATAGTTTATAAAATTTCATGCACATCTCCAATGTGTAGAACAGCATACTGTGGAAACTTTCAAGCTAATAGATCTATAAGAATTGCCCAGAACTCCTATCTTTATGAAAAGGCAAAACAAGACTGGCAATATAAATCAATTTTTCTGGAGCATAAGTTTGCTTAAGGACAGATGCTTTCACCTTCAATTATTAAGACCATCTGCACACAGAGGAATAATCATAAGAGAAAGTTCAACAGAGATGTGGGTTATTGCAGGAAACTCAAATTCAATCAACAAGAAAAAATATTGCATCCATTTGTCAAAATAAAAAAACAGCTGACTTTTATAATTTACATTTCTCATTGAAATAATTTGCATATTTTATAAACTATATATTCAGCCAGCTCTCAGCATTGTTAGGTAATTAATTTTGCACTATAATTCTGGTGACAAGCTGCCAAAAGTTACTCAGTGCTATTTTTTAAGTTAGAATATATATATATAGTTTTAAAATACTCAGTGCTATTTTTTAAGTTAGAATATATATATATAGTTTTAAAATATCTTTTCATAGTGGCTCAACTCAGCTCAAGTTTTTGGAGTACTATAGTTTTTGTAGAACGTTTAGACATTATTGATGTTGTAGGTTGATTTAACATTGTTCCATCTTTTTTATTTTTATTAATTAAAACAACTTTAATTTCAATATTAATTTATTTATACTTCTGAGACTTTTATTTATTTTATTATTTTTATTATACAAATTTTCAAATATAGTAATCACTAAATATATTATTTTAATATCTATCTATCTATCTATCTATCTATCTATCTATCTATCTATCTATCTATCTATCTATCTATCTATCTATCTATCTATCTATCTATCTATCTATCTATCTATCTATCTATCTATCTATCTATCTATCTATCTATCTATCTATCTATCTATCTATCTATCTATCTATCTATCTATCTATCTATCTATCTATCTATCTATCTATCTATCTATCTATCTACCTACCTACCTACCTACCTACCTACCTACCTATCTGCCTGCCTACCTACCTACCTATCTACCTATCTACCTACCTATCTACCTATCTAGCTATTGGAAAATCCATGCTTTTGTAGCAAAACTATAAAATTAGTTTTAATAGTTGATATAATTAATTTTCAAAACTGAAGCAACAGATCACTTTAAAACAATAACAGTAATTCTATCGAGAATGTCTCAAATTTCAATAAGTTGAACAAAAAGATTGTGTGTTGAAACTATGAAATGCATTATAGTCTTGAAATAAATATTTTCTAATAGACAAAATGTAATGATTTTTTTTTTCACGTGTCAAAGCATCGGCTGGGAAGCGAACCCGCGAACCCTGATGAACTGCTTGTAAAGCGGCTGTGCTGACCACTCGGCCACCAACGCTTAACATGTAATAATTTTTTGTATTTTCATTTGGATGTTTCCATAATTTACTTCATTTATTTTTTTTAAATAAAGAAATCAACATAATAAATTGAATTTTTTTGTTGACTTTTATAAGTCTATGTTTCCTTTCATTTCTGAATTTACATCTAAATTTAGCTACACTATTTTCATTTTTTATTCATTTGAAATTCTAGTAATAATTTTTTTATGTCACTTTTGAAAGTTGTATATGTAACATTATGTATGTTTATATAAAACTTTTCCATTTTCACATTAAAATGAAAACTTATTGGAGCACAAATTTGAATTCTTTGTATATGAGATCTTCCAACATAAATGAAAAATCTAATTTTGCTTGTCTTTTTAAAATATTATCAATCTCCTTTGTATTTTGTATTTACTATATATCTCATTACACTTGTGTTTCCAATATCTATGCTTTTATTTTAAAGTATCCAAACACTTTTTAGACTGACTATATTTTATTTAACACATCTGAAAACAATAAATATGGTTTTTCTTTAGACTGAAGTTAGAGATAAAAAACAATAAATTCATAATTCTGATTGATGTATATTGATGTGCAGTCCATTCATATATATTTAATATTTGTATAATTGCATAAAAATAATAAATGCCATAACAAAGATGTGTGGAGCAAACATTAGAAGTTTACTCATTCAATGCTTTTAAGGCATTGAAGTATAATAAAAAGGTTTTCATACAATTATTAGCCAATTTTAAAATGCTTCTCAGTGTTTTTGATTTTTTTAGACTATTACTTATATTAACAACAACAACAACAACAATAACAACAACAACAACAATAATAATAATAATAATAATAATAATAATAATAATAATAATAATAATAATAATGATGATGATGATGATGATGATGATGATTAAAAGGTTGTGAATTTTACTGATATTGGTTTAACTGAGTGTGTGATATACTTACAACATTGATGTGTTTTAACAGAGACCAAGGTGCTGCATATAAAAGTGGACAGGTAATTAGCCTGTCTCTATTTTGAATGCATGCTAATTTGTTTTTAAATGTAGATGGGTGGCACCTAGTATTTTTTCCAATCAAAAAGTGCATCTGGTACACCATAATGCATATAAGATGAACGTGGCCACTCTAATGCTGGGTATTGATCTCTCCCGGAAAGCACCAAGTATTTGATTAATTGTGATACAGGCTTTCTGTATGCATTACACATAATCTGTCTTGTTTGGTTTAGAGCCAAACACTGGTATATAAGATGGTGTAGTGTCTCCTCTGCTTGGTGACCCACCTTTTTATCAATTTAATTAAAAAGAGAGACATTATAATGAACTATAGTGACATATGCAAGAAATAATGAACAATCAATTAAAATTGGACCATACACAATTACAGTGGCTTATAATTGGTGGAAATTGCTCACTAGCATAAAGACAAGAAACTATGTTCTCACTTAGATCTATATAATCAGAAGAAATTCAAGAAATTGTACACTTACTTAAAGAAGATGGAATATATTCTCATTTGAAATAGAACTCTTACAACTAAATGATCTAACTAATAATGGACAATGTTTTTTGAGTTCAAACATTCATTTCTGGAGCAAATTGATATATGTAATGGTGCTAAATAATTCAATGTAACACAATGTAAAACATGCAAACAATGTAAAGTTTCTTTGAGTTAATAAAGTGCCTTTTGAAAAAAAAAAAAAAATAATAATAATAATAATAATAATAATAATAATAATAATAATAATAATAATAATAATAATAATAATAATAATAATAATAATAATAATAATAATAATAATAATAATAATAATAATAATAATAATAATAATAATAATAATAATAATAATAATAATAATAATAATAATAATAATAATAATAATAATAATAATAATAATAATAATAATAATAATAATAATAATAATCAAACTTGTGTGATATTAGGTAAGTGGAGTAATATTTCATTCAATTAAAAAATAAATACATCTTTCTACTTAATCAGATGATAATCAAACTAGAAATTCAATGCATGATAGTGCAACTTAACATTGAAGTATATAGGATGTTGAAAAAAATGGGACTGACTCATAATAATACTTACTGCCATTATATTGATACTACTTTACAATCCATTCACAATATTGTATTAAACAATTGTATTTTAATAATTATGAATCTATAATTTAGTTTTTGTACTTAGATGGCAGATTTAATTTATAAAATATCAATTCTAAAGCAGAAGTGCTTATTACATAATTAGTAGATATTGTTTACATTATATTAATTAAGTACAAAAAGTAAATTTGTATACATTTCCAAAGCTAATTACTTTGATTCATATATATAACTATAACCATTAAATGTCTATATTTTTAAATCATATAATAATAATTCAAACAAATTTATTTAACACAGTATTCAAAATTAAATAATATATTCTTTACAAGAAATACTTTTGATTGTTTCATTGACAATCTTTATCAACCATTATGGTTGCTAAAGATTGTCAGTGAAACAATCAAAAGTACTTCCGGTAAAGAATATATAATTTTGAATACTGTGTTAAATAAATTTGTTTCAATTATATATATAACATTTTATTTTTATAATTGCTAATATTTTAGAACAGTGAAAATTATACAGAATTAGTGTTTTTTAATTTTTCAAGATATTCAAATATTTGTATTATTTTCAAAAATATTTAAATAATAACTATTCTATATATATATATAACCATTAAATGTCTATATAATAACTATTCTATATATATATATAACCATTAAATGTCTATATTTTAAAATCATATAATAATAATTCAAACAAATTTATTTAACACAGTATTCAAAATGAAATAATATATTTTTTACCAGAAGTACTTTCGATTGTTTCACTGACAATCTTTATCAGTCATTAATACAAATGTACAGCACCATTAATACAAATGTACATTTGTATTAATGGTTGCTAAAGATTGTCAGTGAAACAATCAAAAGTACTTCCGGTAAAGAATATATAATTTTGAATACTGTGTTAAATAAATTTGTTTCAATTATATATATATATATGATAAACAAAAATGCAAGTTAAAAAACTTGTTAACGCTTGTATTTATGTCCACAGATGGCGTTCTATTAAAAACGCCCATCAAGCATATGTTTTGTTTACATAAACGTCAGCGTATGTTTTGTTTACATAAACGTCAGAGTAGTTAGTATTCACTATCTCTAACTATAATTCCACTGTCAGATCATGATTTCAAGCTATTTGCTATCGTCAGTGAAAGACAGGAATAAAGAAACTAGATCTAAATACAAACTCTGAGCGTTTATGAAACAATTTCTATTCAGCTTGCAAGCGTGAATTTTTTAGACATGTAATGTCTTCAAACTCAGCATAGCAAACCAGATAGCTATATGGGTCTGATCTCAGTTCAGCATCACCACATAGTAGAAGCCTCTGCAATCTATATCATTGCAAGAAAGACCTCAAAGTACATTTATGATAAACAAAAATGCAAGTTAAAAAACTTGCTAACGCTTGTATTTATGTCCACAGATGGTGTTCTACCAAAAACGCCCATCAAGCGTATGTTTTGTTTACATAAACGTCAGAGTAGTTAGTATTCACTATCTCTAACTATAATTCCACTTTCAGATCATGATTTCAAGCTATTTGCTATCGTCAGTGAAAGACAGGAATAAAGAAACTAGATCTAAATACAAAATCTGAGCGTTTATGAAACAATTTCTATTCAGCTTGCAAGCGTGAATTTTTTAGACACGTAATGTCTTCAAACTCAGCATAGCAAACCAGATAGCTATATGGGTCTGATCTCAGGTCAGCATCACCACATAGTAGAAGCCTCTGCAATCTATATCATTGCAAGAAAGACCTCAAAGGTACATTTATGATAAACAAAAATGCAAGTTAAAAAACTTGCTAACGCTTGTATTTATGTCCACAGATGGCGTTCTACCAAAAACACCCATCAAGCGTATGTTTTGTTTACATAAATGTCAGAGTAGTTAGTATTCACTATCTCTAACTATAATTCCACTTTCAGATCATGATTTCAAGCTATTTGCTATCGTCAGTGAAAGACAGGAATAAAGAAACTAGATCTAAATACAAACTCTGAGCGTTTATGAAACAATTTCTATTCAGCTTGCAAGCGTGAATTTTTTAGACACGTAATGTCTTCCAACTCAGCATAGCAAACCAGATAGCTATATGGGTCTGATCTCAGTTCAGCATCACCACATAGTAGAAGCCTCTGCAATCTATATCATTGCAAGAAAGACCTCAAAGGTACATTTATGATAAACAAAAATGCAAGTTAAAAAACTTGCTAATGCTTGTATTTATGTCCACAGATGGCGTTCTACCAAAAACGCCCATCAAGCGTATGTTTTGTTTACATAAACGTCAGAGTAGTTAGTATTCACTATCTCTAACTAAAATTCCACTTTCAGATCATGATTTCAAGCTATTTGCTATCGTCAGTGAAAGACAGGAATAAAGAAACTAGATCTAAATACAAACTCTGAGCGTTTATGAAACAATTTCTATTCAGCTTGCAAGCGTGAATTTTTTAGACACATAATGTGTTCAAACTCAGCATAGCAAACCAGATAGCTATATGGGTCTGATCTCAGTTCAGCATCACCACATAGTAGAAGCCTCTGCAATCTATATCATTGCAAGAAAGACCTCAAAGGTACATTTATGATAGAACGCCATCTGTGGACATAAATACAAGCGTTAGCAAGTTTTTTAACTTGCATTTTTGTTTATCATAAATGTACCTTTGAGGTCTTTCTTGCAATGATATAGATTGCAGAGGCTTCTACTATGTGGTGATGCTGAACTGAGATCAGACCCATATAGCTATCTGGTTTGCTATGCTGAGTTTGAAGACATTACGTGTCTAAAAAATTCACGCTTGCAAGCTGAATAGAAATTGTTTCATAAACGCTCAGAGTTTGTATTTAGATCTAGTTTCTTTATTCCTGTCTTTCACTGATGATAGCAAATAGCTTGAAATCATGATCTGAAAGTGGAATTATAGTTAGAGATAGTGAATACTAACTACTCTGACGTTTATGTAAACAAAACATACGCTTGATGGGCGTTTTTGGTAGAACGCCATCTGTGGACATATATATATATATATATAACATTTTATTTTTATAATTGCTAATATTTTAGAACAGTGAAAATTATACAGAATTAGTGTTTTTTAATTTTTCAAGATATTCAAATATTTGTATTATTTTCAAAAATATTTAAATAATAACTATATATATATATATAATTATTAGTTTGGTGTAGTTGAGAGTGTTACAAAATCCATTATCATGCTTGATTACATAAGATTATAAGTTGAATAGAATTAGTTTAAAGAACCTGAGATTATTATTATAATTATATTATTTTGAATAAAGAGATTAGGATTTATTTATTAGCATTATCTTAATTAATTATTACTTTAAAGTTGTAAAAATACTATGAATTTATTATTATTTCAAATAATAGGGGGGATAGTATTTTTATGCCATTGAGATGGTATCCTGTGGGATATTGGCTCAATGTTATTCATATTGCTACTTGTACTTCACTTCATTGTCTTATGATTTTATTAATATTTTATTTCTTTAGTTTATAAAACCGAACCATATTACTATTTCTTATTAGTTAGAGCTAGTTAAATAATAGATAATATCATAGAATATCTTTATTATTAATTAGATGTATTTTAGCTGAGCATAATCATTTATCTGAGCTAGTCCTATTTTATTCTCATATATTTTCCGGAAGTGAAAGTACTATATATATATGAAAAACAAAAAAGCAAGTTAAACTTGCCAACACTTGTATTTATGATCAACAGATGACGTTTTACCAAAAACAGCATCAAAGCATGTTTGTTTACATAAACAAACATGCTTTGATGGTGTTTTTGGTAAAATGCCATCTGTTGATCCTATATATATATATAATTATAATTGAAATAATAAATCTAACGGTTTACAAACTATTATAAATTATCCTTAAATCCGCAGAAGTACTTTCGGTTAATTTCTTAAACCTGCCTCAACTGCCATTAAATTAAAAAAAAAAAGCAGAAGGAAATGTCATCAATTCAAGTCCCACAAATCTCGTATTTTAATGTTAGCAGCTTGTCTATTTATTAACTGCATTTTATTCCTATTTATAAAAATTGCCTGTTTAATTTTTCTTTTATTATGGTTTCTCTCTTCATGAAGAATTTTCACGTTTTCAAAATCAAATTTAAATTTATATTTACATGTTTTTTCATGATCAAAGAAAACTGAAGGAGACATTAAATTACCATTATTTTTACTTTTTACACACTTATATAACAATTCATGCTTCCTCAATCTCTTCTCAATAATGCACCTAGATTCACCTATATATGATAGCACACAATCACATAATAATAATAATAATAATAATAATAATAATAATAATAATAATAATAATAATAATAATAATAATAATAATAATAATAATAATAATAATAATAATAATAATAATAATAATAATAATAATAATAATAATAATAATAATAGTAATAATGGTGATTTAATGACTCTTTCAGTTTTCTTTGATCATGAAAAAACATGTAAATATAAATTTAATTTTGAAAATGGGAAAATTCTTCATGAAGAGAGAAACCATAATAAAAGAAAAAATTAAAAAAGCAATTTTTATAAATAGGAATAAAATGCAATTAATAAATAGACAAGCTGCTAACATTAAAATATGGGACTTGAATTGATGATGTTTGCTTAAGCTTTGGTTTTTTTTTTTGAATTTAATGGAAGTTGAGGCAGGTTTAAGAAATTAACCAAAAGTACTTCTGCAGATTTAAGAATTGTTTATAATAGTTTGTAAACTGTTAGATTTATAGTTTTCCATTCATTTTTAATTGAGTAGTTGTTAACTAAATTTATTGAAATTGTATAAATATTCATACAATTATTTAAATTATTCTTAATATAATGATTTATATATATTTTTGAATCTTTAATGTAATTTAAAACTTCCATACAATCCTAAAATATTAAAAAAATA
This sequence comes from Epiperipatus broadwayi, assembly GCA_028023455.1. NCBI lineage: Eukaryota > Metazoa > Onychophora > Udeonychophora > Euonychophora > Peripatidae > Epiperipatus > Epiperipatus broadwayi. The sequence continues at coordinate 18,022 of JAQFVV010012396.1, read as the reverse complement.
TTTTGTATTTTTAAAAAATCTATAGTAAATAACATTTCTATGCAAAATAATTATGATGATAATAACAATAGTTCAAATAAAAAATGAATCAAACTTTCATATTATCCGAAAATTTATAGTGAATTAATAAAAAATAAAAATTGTATTGATAAACATATAAATATTGGATGGTCAGATTGTAAAAGTCTGTCTATAAAATACAAAAAAGGAACATAACAATTCAATTAATAAGTGAGATGATAAGCCTCCATTATATTTTCACTATTTAACATATGGATATGAAATAGATGCTATAAACATCTTAAATGTTTAAATTACATTAAAGATTCAAAAAGAAGCCAAATATATAAAACACATTATATTAAGCATAACTTAAATAAATGTATGGCTATTTATAAAACTTAAAAATAACAACTGGTCAATTAAAAATGAATGAAAAATTATATAATATATATAAAGATATATAGGATATATATTATTTATTTTATATTTTGTTTCATGTAGTCGATTCTTTGAAATTATATTGAATCTCTATATCATAATTTTATTGCTTTTTAATGTTTTATTTTATTGTTGTTATTTAACCTCTTTTATAGAACACTATAATGATAAAATAGATGCTCATCAGAAAGTGCACAAAATCAGATATCAAAAAAGGCTTTTTATGTATAATTATTAATAATATATATATATATTTATGCAGCTGCTGTATGTGATTTTTTAAAAATTAAACATTATAATTTATATATTATAAAAAATGTATTTTCAATATATTTTATTTTATGGTTTTAAATTTACATAGAATTAATGAAAACATCTTTAAAATAATGATTTAAATAATTTTTCAATTTATTTTATGCATCGTTTATACTTTAGTTGATTAAGATAAACGGTCAATTAAATTAGTGGCAGCACGGTCTTACTGATAATAAAGCATTTTAAATTTTAACAAGATCAATACTAAATTTTCAATTTTTAAAATGTAAAAGTATTTTTCCACTTAAGTTGGCAAAATGGAATCAATTTTTTTCTTTTTTTTTTATTTATTTTTCTGTGATTTTTACTCACTTTTTTTATTCTCTTTCTATATATATATTGAGATAGTTTAGTACCTTTTTATTTCATAAAGACCACTTTACCTACCTAATTATAGTCAAAACCATAGGGAAAACAATAATTTCTAGGTTTAAAGTAAATTAAAGCTTTAATGTTAACAGTTTATGATAGTTTAGTTGAAAATATAAGATTAATAGAAATGCAATATATACAGGTGAGCCAAATTATATAATTTAAATAAAATCAAATATGACATGCGAACCGAGCAAACGCAATGCAAAACATTAAATTGTCCGTTAAATAAAAAGTGCATATAAACACAAATGTATTGTACGTATATGTTTTTCAAAAGATAAAAATATTTGCATCAAAACCTTAAATAAAGTTTATTAATAAGAAATCTAATAGAAAACTCAGTCTATTGATTTATTTACTTAATAATAAATGATTTTAATGTAATAATAAGTATTTGAATTTAGTAGTATTCTATAAAAATGAAATATTTTAAAATTATAGGATTGAAAATTGAGTGACTACGTACTTGAATTACATAAAAAAAATTATTACACTTTGTATCCTCAATCATAAATTATATTCTAAATTAACAAATTACGTACAAATATTCATGATTTATTGATCATTGTGTTTAAATAAAAATTTAAAATAAGTGAATGAGTTCTTGTGTAAAAGTCTTTATGATAAAATTCGATATATATTAGTTGTGGAAATTAATCATTCTTTATTTTAAATGTAAGTAATCTATTCTGAATATTTGCTGATTATTATCTTATTATCTTTAAAATTGCTCTGTTAAATTATGCTACTAATATTAGTCAAAAGAAGAAATATATCTGAATAGCAAAGCATGGCTTGGCGATAGAATTTCTATTGGTTGATAAATAAATAGCAGAATGCAAATTGGAAAATATCATGAAATATATGTAGACTATTTAGTTGATATCTTATATGCAGCATTTTAAAATATAAACATTTCGATAATTATAACTGATGAAAGCTGAATTTGTTTAAGCTGTTATTTAAACCCCAGTTCACTTAGTTTAATGGTAGTATTCTTACATTTAATTATTTTAAAAGCAAGGTGTTTACCTTTGTTCTCAATTTTCAACTTCTATTTGTTGATATAACAGTCATTTTACAGAAATATATTTAGAAAGGTGGATATAATTATTTTTAATACGGCATCATTTTAAATATTTTTAATAGGTATTATTTATATAAAAATAAATAAATTTATAACATTTTCTGTTACATTTTAGAACATATTTATGTTACGCTTTACAATATAATAAAAAATAACATCTTTTTTAAAAAGATAAAACGTATTCTATTATTAATCTTACTAGAAAGCAAAACTGAAGTTAACAATAGATTTTAAAACTTGCAGTTAGATATTAATATTAAAATTGTAATAAATGTAAACATACTTTTTCACTTAGATATATGTATGCCGTTTATTTTCAGCATATTTAATGTTAAATAATAGTGCAATTCCTTCTTTAATATTTATAATGTTGGAGGTCAATGATGTATATATTCATTACTGTTTTAAAATTGCAGAAAGGAGTTTGCTATTAAGTGAAAAAATTTTTGATTTACATTTGAAATTTTAAAGGAACTAAATAAGACAAATTCCTCATGCCCATTTCAAATGTTCTTGTCTTCGTAGATGTTGTTACTATGTGAATATTCATAAGATAAACAAATATGGATGGTGATATCTGCCAGCGTAATGAGTTACTGATATGTTATATCTGAATTTTAAAACTAAAAAGTAGTCTCTTTTCTCAGTTGCCTAATAGTTTTTAACTAAAACATTAGTTAAGTTTTTTGAAGATAGGATGTGCACGCTATATCAGATCAACATTAACGTATAGCTTTATTTTCATAAGACTAGTCCTTGTGTAAGACTTCAGTTGGTGGTCAAAGGCAGACAGGGCTAAAAGTTCTCTGATTATAGACCCAGGTTAACATATGATGACGACCTTTTACTTAGCTTCCAATAATTTTATACTTCTTTCAAATCAAAAAAAATACACCAATTGAAAAAAATGAGTCATCTAATATTAAATGGGATATTATTAATCTTTATAAAGTTAGAAGGTGAATAGATGTTTGATTTAAAAAGTGGATATGGATGGTGATATCTGCCAGTGTAATGAGTTACTGATATGTTATATCTGAATTTTAAAACTAAAAAGTAGTCTCTTTTCTCAGTTGCCAAATAGTTTTTAACTAAAACATTAGTTAAGTTTCTTGAAGATAGGATGTGCACGCTATATCAGACAACATTAATGTATAGCTTTATTTTCATAAGACTAGTCCTTGTGTAAGACTTCAGTTGGTGGTCAAAGGCAGACAGGGCTAAAAGTTCTCTGATTATAGACCCAGGTTAACATATGATGACGACCTTTTACTTAGCTTCCAATAATTTTATACTTCTTTCAAATCAAAAAAAATACACCAATTGAAAAAAATGAGTCATCTAATATTAAATGGGATATTATTAATCTTTATAAAGTTAGAAGGTGAATAGATGTTTGATTTAAAAAGTGGAGATATATTTTGCAATAAAAATAGCAGAAGCTATGATATTTATTTTAAATACAAAAAAAGAAAGAACAACATTGCAGAGAATGATAGTGTATCAGACAGAATTAAAAATTAGTTATTCAACTTAATAGAAAAGTTTATGTGCATATAGTTAAGATTTATATCCCAAAAAATTTTTATTGTGATGAAATAGGTAACATTTATATAGATATAAAAATGCTTTTTATTCCACAAAACAACATTTTAAAATGTCATGAGCAAATTTAATGTTAGAATGGGAAAATGTTTAAAGAATAAAAATGCTGTCATTAAATTTACCTATGTAAGAGAAATGAAAGAGGACATAAACTTGTGAATTTTTAGAAAAAATAAAAATATACGTAAATAATACTAACATTCTCAAACACAAGATAAAGTCTTTAGAAAAGATAGAATGAATTCATCTAACTTTTCGACCCAAACATTTAAGTATGAGCAAATCTTAAGTGTTTGGATATGAGAGTGTGATAATATTAAACAGTCACTTTAAATTATTTTAATATGCTTGGATGAATGACGCTTGTGAAATTATTTAAAATTTACTATACGTCATTCTTGATTGAAATTAAACATATATATAATTAAGTATTTATCCAAACACTTAAGATTTACCCATATTTAAATGTTTGAATTGAAAAGTTAGATGGATTCATTCTACCTTTTCTAAAGACTTTATCTTGTGTTTGAGAATGTTAGTATTACTTACATATAGTTATCTGTAAAGCACATGTGCATTAGCCTGATCGCTAATTTACATTTACAGTTTATCAACATAGTTAAAAATAAAAATAGTATATTGTGAATTTTTTCTTTGAGAAAATTGCAAATAGAATGGACAATGGAAATGTCCAAATGAAATTACAATAGAATTGGGTTATATTTTGATTAAAAAATATTATTATCAGATTGGAATATTTTTATTAATTGAACATAGTAAGTTATCATCATTTAATGTTTTAATACAAAGCTGAAAAGACAAAATCAATAAAAAAGACAGTATTAATAATTAATATGATTATAATTTAATTAAATTAATAATGGAAATATTTAAACATGATTCATTAAGAAACTCAATCATTTGAAGTTCTGTAAAATGATATAAATACAGAATTAATAATGATATAAGAAAATATAATTGTTTAATGGCACAAAAAATATAGATGTGAATAAAAGTTTTAAAAGTAAGAAACAATATCATGGTGTTGGAAAAAAATGTTACTTTTTTATGAAAATATTCTAAAAAGAATTAATATAGTAATAAAAATATGCAAACAATATATCCACTACAATTATTATATTTTCTGAATTGATAATTATTATAATAAAGTATATGAAGATGTCAAAAGCTCTAGAAAATGATGAAATCATTATCAATATTTTATAAGAAGAAGATGAACTAAAAGAAAAAAATTCTTGGCAGAATATATACCAAATGTTTAAATGCTAAATATGTATCAGATGTTTGGAAGAATGATAAGTAATATTGATATTTAAAAAAGATTGGAAAAAAGATATAAATATTAATTCTATAAAAAATATTCACAAGTTAATTACAGTGACTACAGAAAACTTTTCATTCAACCAACCAATTGATAAATATGGATTTAAAAGTCATTTTTATCACAATAAATTCATCCAAATGTTACAAGAAGTTATAGAAAAAGCAATAAACATGATTTATTTTTATACTTTAATTTTATAGATAAAGGAAAGGCATTTGATTCTGCAAGCATTTCTATAATAATTTAATCTCTTGATTATCAAATAAATCCATAATATTGTTATATTTTAAAGAATACTTATAAAACTGGAACAGTAGCAATTAGATTATATGATGATATTAAGAAGATTAACATTGATAAGGATACACCCATGTCCTCCCAGTCTTTAAAATCAAATCTGATATTTTAGTTAAGAATTATGTGACAACTGAAAAATAAACTCCATTTAGTAATTTTAAATTCATAGCTAAAAATCTGTAAGCTCACTATGTTGTCTGATGCATATTGGTAAACAGCCCATTCATATTTATTTATCATTGATTCCTTTGAGATGTCAAAGAGAAGTTAAAGAGTCTTTTTTCAATAAACATAGAATTTCTTTATGATGTAAAAATACCTTGTCAATGAAAATATAATAGTTAAAATTAATCACTGAATTAAACTTGAATGGAGTGTTTTTGCTACAAATGACTTAATATTTAAAAAAAAGTATGTATTTGTAAAGGAAAAGTTTAAAAATATGTATTTTACCACTTTTTACTTATGGATTTGAAATTTGGACCTTTTACTCAAAAAGGAATTCAAGGACATTGAACCATTCAATGCAGTATGAAAAGAAGTATGTTAAAAATATCAAGAGTGGATCAAAAACAAAATACATGAGGGAGAAAACAAACAAATATTACTGACATCATTGTCACAAGTAAAATACTGATATGCATCTAGAATGGACTTGTTATTAAAAGAAATGATAATAAATGGATAATTGAAACCATAAAGTGAATACCAAATGATTGTAAAAGATTCAGAAAGAAATCACCTGTAAGATGAATGAGTGAAATAAGAAATATTGTTGGTGTGGTATAGAAAAGAAAAATTAAAGATTAAAGAAACTGGATTAAATTTGAAGATAACATTATCTTGTAGTGGATCAATTATCGTTAAAAATGATGATACTGTTAAGTGTATTAATCTGATCATGATCACATGTAAAAGAGATTGTGACATGGTCCAAATAAAGACTGCAAATTCAACTTTAAATTTATCTTGAAGATCAGCTAAAATTTTACATATATCTTTATTTGTATGTTTTAAGCAGATATAGTAGAATGGAGGTTTTAAAATGTAACTATACATAGATTTATTTAAAGAAGTGGAACTTTTCTTGTTGTGAACTATTTAGAATCTAAACATTAAACAATGCTTATAATTAATGATTTATCAGTGTTTAAAATAGAGATGCCTTGAGTTATAACATTTACTTTATTGTTAGAATTCCCAAGCATAGAAAAATAGTCATAATAAATTTTGATTTATAAATGGTATTAATGGTTATTTCAAACATTAAGTTTAAAAAGACCCAGAGAATGCTATTAATAAATCACTATTATAAGATAACATGATTCTCATAAGAGTCTTTATGTGAATGTTAACAAGAATAATAAATTATGTCCTAATATTATTGAAAATATTAATATTGATTGTAAAAACTCAAATCATTAGTTTTTTTAAAATTTCTATGCAATAAATAAATTGACTAGCACTTTGTTTATATAGAAAAAATCAATTAAAAATTTTGAATGCACTCATACTTAAAACAATGAAATTTTATAAAATATGACATAATTGACAATTAGCATGTATCACCTATATATGCATGCTGTTTATGAAAGTATAGCATATTGCACTTTAAGTTAAATTTTATGCTATCAATTATAAATGCTCTCAGATTTTCAAACATTATAATCAATTTTTATTCCTTCTGAGCTTTTAAATAATAAAAGACTTAATTTTAATTTTTAATCTTGTCACATATTAGAGGAATATTCTTTTAAATAATGTATTATGAATATGAGTAAGTGTGCTTTTGGGTTCATTAAAATAACTCCTGTTTGATTTGGTGACAATAGATATCTTGGCACCAGCAATGAATAAGGATGGATCACTGGATGGAAAGGATGGATGGAATAATTGGATAAGGGTCTCTGGGATACTCTGCAATAGGAGAGTAGAAACAAGACTAAAAGGGAAAGGTTATAAAACTGTGGTGCTTCCAGCATGGGATAGAAACATGACAAACCACTAAGAAAATAGAGGATAAACAATGTGTACCAGAAATGAGAATGCTTAGGTTTGTCTCAGGTTTGACTAGAAAGGACAAGATAAGAAATGATGTAATATGAGAAAATATGAAGGTAAAGAAAATCAGTGAAAAAATGAAAGAATAAAGGTTGAGGTGGTTTGAACATGTTAAGAGAAGAGAAGAAAATTACATTGGAAAGAATATTATGGAGATGAAATCACCAGGGAAAAGGCCCAAAGGCATACCCAAGACCAGATGGATTGACCGAGTGAAAAGAGACCTACAGGAGATGGCACTCAAGGAAGAAATGGCTTCAGTCAAACCAATCTGGAGATGAATGATCAACACCAGCGACCCCACTTGAAGTGAGATTAATCAAACTGTGGAAGAAGAAGTAGTACTATTAATAGTTAATTTTAAAATGTGCCCTCTACATTTGATGAATAAAAAAAAAATATAGAGCATCATTGGCAAATGAAAAATTAAAAAAATAGAAGTTTAATAATTAAAAGACTTAAGAATAACATGGATTAAAATGGCAAAAAATTATGAAGGTAATATTATTATAATTATAAAATTGCAGTGGATTGTATTTTTTTTTATATAATGGAATAAACTTTTGATTATAAGTGAAAAATATTTTGGTCATTTTTTAATAATGATTTCAAAATTCTGATGATAATGTTTAATATTATTAATTGCTTCTGATAATATATTTATAATTTGAGAGACACGATTTCTGGAGAAATTCAAACAAATAGGGTAGAAAACACAATAATGATTATTAAGAAATATTATTGTCATTCATCATCTTAAAAATATTCAATTGTTAAACTATTTTTAATATCACATGATCACCATGGAGAGTTTTGTCTGTTTTTAATATTGAATGAATGAGTTAATATAAACTGTATATTTAAAAAAAACAAAAACCCCTGATTTCCTTGCTGAGGAATGAAAAAGGCAAATATACGAAAAATAAAAGGGATTTATATTTGTTTATGCTGATTTGTTTATTGTATTGAATTCATATTTAAACAGAAGAAATTTACACCCTCAGCACCATGGGTTATAATGTTTGTTATAATAGCGCAACAATATCTTCTTGTGTATTAAGAATATTCTCAAACAAGACATTATTGAGCTATTATAACAGACATTAAAGTGCATGTGCTTAGGATGTAAATCCCTTCTGTTTAAATTACATATGATATATGCACTAGTAAATAAAATTGAATATTGGATTTATATATAATTGCTGTGTAATGTTATGAAAAAAAAGTATTATTACTGATTACTGAAAATTTAAGATATTTGAAATAAAATTGTTATTAAATAAAGTTGTGTGTTAACTTTAATTCTGATTTTTATTTTTATGACAATGATTTTAAGAACCATTTATTTGCAATTTGATGAAGTTGTATCATGATGTAATAAAACTTATTATCAATAAAATCAAGTCATACATCACATGACTATTAATATATAATGTAGTTGAATATTATTCAGACCCATAAAGCTATTTAAGTTAGATAGCTGGATTTGAAAAGATATAGGTGTCAGAAATTTTCTGATTTTCTACTAATAGATAAATGCTGACCTTGAGTTGGTATTTTAAATCTAGTGTCTGAATATCCTAGCACCTCACTGATGAAAGCCATTAGCTGAAAACCGGTATGAGGATAATAATAATACTAGATAGAAATTTTAAATGCTTTCCATTGCAGCATTTATCAGAAAAAGCTTGTTTAGAGCAATTAGCACACTCATTATATTAAATTTATTAGTGTATTTTTTAATTTGACTGATTGAAAGCACTCCTAGATTTTTAGTTTTCTAATTATTACACTAGTTTTCCAATTCAGATTCTGAATATTTGAATGCAATTTATAAAAAAGTTGTTTTAAAGCAATTAATATTAAAACAACAATTGATTTATCAGCCAGTAATGAAAAAAATCATCACAAACTTTTGATAAAGTTTATGAGATTATCGCTTTATATATTGGTATCTGATTAGATAGAAAAGTATAATTGAAAACTGAAACGCAAGGCAGACTCTAATACGTTTCTATTGCTAACAACAAATTAAATTTTAGAATATTTTATCTTAATGTTATCATTATTTTAGCTCAACTATTTGTATATAGAGCTGTTATTCTTCCAAATTTATTGTATAAAATTACTACATATATATACGTATTGGAAAAAATTATTTCTTAATTCTCTGTAGTGTTTTGAAACAACATCAAGATCATAAGATTATAGTAAATAGTTTTCTTTGATGGTTACGGTAATAATGAATGTTAATTCTCTGTAGTATTTTGAAACAATGTCAAGATCATAAGATTATATTAAATATTTTTCTTTGATGGTTACAGTAATAATGAATGTAAGATTCTAAAAATTCATAATCACAATATTGATAAGCATAAAAAAATAAAAAATAATAATAGCATTTTAAAAAATTTATAAAGAACTTGGTTTTAATGAGATAAACAAAATTTATTTAAGTTAAAAAAAGTTAACTGAAAGATTTTCTAATAAGTTGCATTACCAAGTGAAATACTCGAAAGATTAAGGAAAAACCTAAGAGAGTTACATTCAGTAGGCAGTGAATACATTTAAGAAAAAAAAACATTATTATCATCACTAAATAAGTAAAAACACTACTTTAAATAATGACTCTATAATAAAAAATTATTCTGCACTTATTTATAGCGAACAATGACGTTGCAAAAAAAAAAAAAAAATCAATACAAATGCTAGCTAGCGAGAGTTGATCATTTTTTTTAATCGTTTTAGAAACTGGGATAAAATTATTAACGCTAGAAACTACAATATCATATGAATGTAATTACTTTTAAAATGTTCAGAATCAATTTTTCTTACGGTAATACTAAGATAAATTATTGATGTTTTAATTATAATACTATAAATAATAATTATTTAATTTACTAACACTTTAATTTTAAATCTACCTTACTTATAAAATAACTAGAAATATTAGATTAAAAAATAAATAAATTTGTTTTATTATTTGAAGAATTTAATTAAGATTCATTAATAAAAAAAATATAATTTTCTAATGACTTTTCCTAAGTAATTAAAAATTAATTAAAAACGTTAATATTTTTTTCATAGTTATTTTTAGGGTTTCTTCATAGTGTTATTAATTTAGATTGTTTTGAAAATAATCAAAATCTAAAAAAATATATTTAATGGATAAAAAATGGGATCTATGAAGATTGCTAAGGTTTCACATTGTTAAAGAAAATATAATTAAGATATTGCAGATTTTATTATTTATAACTTTATCCATATATATATATGTATGTACATGTGATTAATTAAAAACTCTTTGATAAGAAAAGGTTTTATTCATACTTTGAGTTGCTCTTCTTAGATTAATTCGACAAGCGCATTAATCCAATAATGTACATACACACACATATATAGTTATAAACAGAAAAATAAAAATAGCTTTATTTACCGATAACAAAGCAAAAACTTTTCTAATAATTCTCCATAAAGGTATAGTAAGGAATAAATCATTATTCATCTGCATTATAGATTCTCGTTTTTGATGCGTGAATGGTTTTCTATCTTTATTTTATTTTCTAGCTAAAGATAACTATATGTCTATTGAAAAAAAATATAATGATAATGTTTTCAAATTCAAACCCAGTTTCAAGGCACAGTGAATGGATATAATTATATTATAAGTTTCTTTCACATGCACATATTATAAACTTATAAGAAAAAAAATGCTTACATATGTAAAGTAAGAGAGAGAAATAAATGAAAAGTCAAAGAAATAAATAATTATATATAATGTTATGGCAGTTGCCAACATCAGGACACAAATATAGTTTAATTATGAAGCACATATATATTTTAACATTTATATTACCTATATTATTACACCTATTATTCAAATAATACTTTGATAGCAATTTAAAATTTATAATTGCAGTTTATAATGTTATAAATGACTATTTATTAGTCTGCATTCAGAGTAGGTTATATTTACTTGTTTAAAAAAGTTTATTTAAACTTTTTTGTATTAATAATTTCAATCTCTGTGGTCAAATTTCTATTTTTAGTCTCTATACAAGTATATTAGATCATTAATAAAGATGGGATTCCACCTTCATTGTTAAAAAATAACTTCCATTGAGAACAGTTTGAAATTGTAGATTGCATTGATATTGGGATTGTCTAAGTGTTGACTGTTTTTTAATATATATATATATATATATATATATATATTAATGATTTCTATATATATATATATATATATATATATATATATATATATAAGAAATCACAATATGAATATATATATGTGTGTGTTCAGAACAAGTGATTAAATAATAAATATTACAGCAAATAACACTACTCTTACTTAACTTTCAACAATATGCATAATAAGAAAGTGATCCACTATTCTGCCACGTTCTCTCTGGCTATAATGAGAATTGTCTTGAATGACTAAAGCAGGAGATGTGTATATTAATTAATATAATTATTCTATTGTAAGATATTTATTAAAAAGTTTGACTTTTATTTAACAAAGAAAAGAAATTCCTTCTTATTAAATTACTTTGTTAAATAAAAATTAATCTGTTTATCAAATATTTTACAATAAATAATTATATTAATTAATATTCACATATTCTGCTTTAGTCATTCAAGACATTCTTTTTTATAATCAAATAGAACCTAATAGGAAAGTGTATCACTTTCTTATTATAGTATTATAAAATGCTAAGTAGGGACATATGCCATTTTCAAGCAAAAATAAAATGCATGTTTTATCAGATCTTATAGGAGAGGACAAGTTTAACACATATTATTCAAGCAAATCCTCAAATCAAACTCAGATATAAGCACAATCACTTTCAATATTGCAAAGTATTAAGATTCACAAAGTAACTTTAATATTTAATTATTTTTAATTCTGTGAATTAAAAGTCTATAATTGAATATGAAGTAATTAATATTTTTTTTTTAAAATTATATATAAGTATAGGAAAAGCGAACTTTCCAAATACTATTAACAACAACACAAAATCTTTTATATCAAATTGACCAGCAAATCTGAAATGACAATTTACGTATATCTAGAGGACAAGTTTGACAATTAATATTATTCAAATCTTAGCTACATACTCATGTAAAAATTGCTTATTTAATAAATATTATTATATGCATCTGCTGATTTATTACTACTGGTTATCCTATATATATATATATATCAATATATATATATCAGCTACCAACCTATCTATCGGTTATAACTATATCTTATTTCTTCTAAGCTTTATACTATTTGACTATTTAGTTACAACTTCCTAGCATAACTAATAATGTTTTATTAAAAACCCCCAAACATATGTTTTAAATAATATGCAAACACTTATATAATTATATATATATATATATATATATATATAATTATATAAGTGTACCCATACAAAAGGGCACAATATATATAATTAACTACAGATATGTACTTATAATTTGCATACTACTAATAATTTGGATTTACTTTCATTTGTTTAAAAAGATAAACATCATTATTCTGATTTAGTAGATTAATAATGAAGAAATTTTATTAATTTTATTTAATGCACTAAGTAAAGATTGTTATTAATAATACTTTTAGATCTACAACAAATGATAGTTGATTTTTAATACCATGTTTTCATCTGCATGGTACATTAATTCATTTTAATTTCACTAATGTTGGAAATGATAAAATTATAAAAGTCAAAAGCTTAAAGAATAGGTGAATCCATTTTATTCTTGACCTTTTTTTAAACAGAAAGTCATTCATTCTTAACCTGAGGAGTAGTATTCTGTTAATCAAACACATACATACACACACAATCACACACACATATATTAACTAACGCAGTCTTGTGTTGTATATAATAGTACATTTACCTCTATGACCATAATTTTTATTTTGAATATTGTTAGCTAAAAGATAAAAAAAACGATAACTATAATCATTAACATTCAAAATGTGACTTAGCCTAATTGAAATCACTTATTTTTTTCACTGCTTTTCAGTAGAAAGTTACAGGGATTTGTGATGATTGCTTTATTTATCTAATTAACTAATTATATAACTATTATTTGTCTGTCTGCCTCATTATCTATCTATCTATCTATCTATCTATCTATCTATCTATCTATCTATCTATCTATCTATCTATCTATCTATCTATCTATCTATCTATCTATCTATCTATCTATCTATCTATCTATCTATCTATCTATCTATCTATCTATCTATCTATCTATCTATCTGTCTATTATAATTATTATTATTCTGCTCTGCTCTGTCTGTCTGTCTGTCTCTGCCCGCTCTGCCCGCCCGTCCGCCCATCCGTCCATCCATCCATCCATCCATCCATCTATCTATCTATCTATCTATCTATCTATCTATCTATCTATCTATCTATCTATCTATCTATCTATCTATCTATCTATCTATCTATCTATCTATCTATCTATCTATCTATCTATCTATCTATCTATCTATCTATCTATCTATCTATCTATCTATCTATCTATCTATCTATCTATCTATCTATCTATCTATCTTATCTATTACAACTAGAATAAGCTTGGCAGTATGTTTAAACATTTTAAAAACAATTAAAGCTATTTTATGAACTGCTTTTTTAATCGATACAGCATGGAAATGCTATATGTACTATATAATGAATTTTATTTATATAGCTATTATTTTTGTCAGTTCTTTAGATTTAGTATATCACCAGTAATGATTTAATTCTGATCAAAATTGTATTCTTGAAATGATTTAGTATTAGTATTTTTTTTAAAATTCCAATAAAATGATCACTAAAAAAAAAAAAAATTGTTTATTATATTTTTTTGGTTTAATATCATCAATATATTATAATGAGGCTACTCCAATAATATCATTTTATAAGTATTTTTTTATATTTTTTATAGATTTAAAATTGTTCTTGTTTAGGAGATCATATATATACATAATATTATAAAAAAAGTTTTGATATTACTTTAAACAGACCACTTTGTTTAAAACAATTTACATTGAGTCAAAATGATAGAGACATGTAAAATCTGTTTTGACAGAAATCACTGCATTAGTTGATCGTATGCAAAATCACAAACTTTGAAACTTTTTAAGTAAACTTTAACTTTTTAAAAATATTTATGAAATCTGGCATATATTATAAAACATTAATAAATTTTTTTTTTCTAATGAAACAAAAAAAAAGTTATTTGAGATTGGCTTAGGAAAGTTTCCAATATTGTTTTGTTCAGTAAAACAAGCTATACATTTATAAAATATGTTCTTACAAATATTAATTTAAAAATTTAAAAAAATAAAGTTTGGCAACTTCAAAATGCGAAATTATTTAAAAGTAAACACCAGTTGTGATAATAATGTAAATCTTTCGTTCACCAACATTTCAATTCTAATTTACAATTTGAAATTAATATATGTTAAGATGTCAAGTTCTTCAAGTATTTGAAATTTATTGATACAATTATATATATATATATATATAGTCCTTTTATAATTTCAGTGTACAATAAAATATTTTATTGCATTTTAATCAATTATCGTATTTATTAACAAATTGTTTTTCTAAAAAATAATTGTTATATTTCAATTATATTTTTGGTATTGTGAAAAAAAAATATCAAAGCCAATTTCCCCAAAATAAGACCCAACCACAAAATAAGCCCTAGCATGATTTTTCAGGTTAATTATAATATAAGCCTTACTCCAAATATAAGTCCGAGTTATGATCATCAGCAAAATGAACAGATTTTCTTTCGTTTATTACACAATGTATGTATTGAATTATAAAATAGTGAATGTATAAATAAATAATAATATTGATATTAATTTTTTAATTAAATGATAATATAAATTATAATGGTACTTATTTAGCTTTCCACAGTTTTAACAAACATAATTCTATGTACATAGAAAAACACTTTCCTCTCAGTTGAATCTTGGACTTAAGACAACCAGTTTATTGAATTTATAAAAGATTTAACAAACATTTTAAAGTGTTACCTATTAAAATCCTAGTATATTAGACAATTTATAATTTTATTTATATATAGGACATTTTGAACTCAGACTTTCACAAGACTGTCAACTCTCCACATTATCTCGTACCACTCATATACTTGACCACATATATGTCTAAAAGATAAATAATCACCAATATATTATTTCCTGCTAACCCAGCACTCATCAGTTGGTCCAGATTATCATCTCTACACATATATACAATAAGTGCTCAGAATTATATTAAGAGAGCCAATATTCATACTTTAATGGACAGGCTTCAATCCACTCCACCCTCAATCTATTCAGCCATCCATTCTATATATGTACTTAAATAGATTATGTCCTGTACATGAGGGATCAGAGTGACTTAGGGTCAACCTTGATGTGATGAGAATGTTGGCATCAGTATGGGCTTTGAGTATTCCATCATCACATTTTCAATAGGATGGATGACTGAATAGTTGGATGGTGGAGTGGATTGAAGCCTGTCCTTTGAAGTTTGAAGATTGGCTTCCTAATACAAATTTGAGCACTTATTGTATATATGTGTAGAGATGATAATCTGGAATAATTGACTAGTGCTGGTGTAGCACGAAAGACATATATTTGTGATTATTTACCTTTTGGACATATATGTCATCAAGTGTATCAGTGATATGAGATAGTGTGAAGAGTTGAGGGTCGTGTAAGAGTGTGATCTCAAAATACCCTAAATATTACATTGTTTGCACAGGTATATATATATATATATATATATATATATATATATTGTACCCTTTTCAATAGGTCAGAAATAGTCAAGTACAATATATTACTAAAAATTTTAAATTTTAGAGTATGTTCTTTTGATATGTTAATTATATTTTGTTAATAATATTATAGGGTACAATTTGAAGCTAAATAAAATAAGTAGTATATAAAATTATAGTGAATCATTTAAGAATAGTTATGTAAAGCTTAAAATATGGTTGCATATGATTGCAAAAGCTGGCCATATGAAATAACTCAGCTATAAATAGTTAAAAGTATATTTAAATGTTAAATTTTAATGGTTTAAACTTGTATTTAATAAATGCTATATTTAAAGTTATGAATTATAATTGATAAAAAATTAATATCGTATATTTTAAAAGTAATTTTATGATAGTAAAATTGTATTTAATTCTATATTTTAAATTATTTTTCCAAATTTTTATAATTATTTTATATAATATAATAAAGTGTTGCAATTTTACTATTTTTAGACAGAGAAATAGATTGAAAATCGTCTGCCTTAATTTTATATTGATCATGTGACTTTTAATATATAGTTAAACACACACACATACTTATTTGAATTAATAACAAAGTTTGAAATATTTAAAAGTTGTATTATAGGATTGAATATAATTATTTACTTATCATAAAAGCTAATAGCAAATATTAAGTTAACTGTCGTTATTGCATGTTTAAACAATGCAGTAAAGACGAGTACAGTTAATAAAAAGTTGATATTTTGTTTAAATAAAAATAGATAAATTAAGTATTAAAAGTGGAATAAATTCAATAAATATTATTCTAAAAGTTAATTTTAAAATAATTTTAAGTAATGTATCAAAATAATAATCAATTTGAAAGTAATATTTTAAATAATATTTTGGGTTTTATTACGTCATAATTTTATTTTAAAATATAATTCTGTAAAACTGAATTATATGTAAATTTGATCTCAAACTAAAAGTAAGTATCAACCAATCAAATGACGTTTTTTCTGGAAGATAAATACCACTGCATGGGGGTGATAAAGGTCAGATTAAAATATATCAGAAGATATAGAGGTGATATTAAATTTAAAATTTTTTTTATTTAGTCAATTTTGTACTCTCCTACAATTATATTTGCAAAGCTAATTGATATTTTAAAAAGTATTTGCAAAAGAGAGTTAAACTATAATATATTTAGTAACTTCATTAAAAATGTTTTGCTAAAGTTTTAAAGTTCCTTTGCTGGTGGTATTTTATCAAAGTCTAACTTAGAACATCGCATAGTAAATGGATATGTCAAGAAGTAAAGTATATACAGTTTATAATATTTTAAAAAGGTATATAATATTTGTTGATACAGTTTCATTAGTAATGAACAGGAGGATTGTTCTAATGAATAAAATAGTAATGTGGACATTGCATAAGAAGCCCAGATAGAAAGATATTTTACTGTCTAAAGGTAAAGATGCATTATTTTTATATGGAAGATAAACTTGTCTAAAATTAAGTAATAATAAGACAATTGTACTTTATGATAATTGATAAAATTTTATGTTAAAAGAGTAAAATGTTATCCTTTCTGAAGGAAACATTTTTAAAGAATATTTTGCAAGAAATTATTTAAGAAAGTGAATCACTGAAAATATTTGCTAAAGCGTTTGATATATAAAACTTACGGTCTAAGAAGGGTTAAATGCATTTTAGACAGGATTTTT